>JAMZAV010011191.1:0-21463 GCA_024449915.1 Sweltsa coloradensis | reverse complement strand
CCCTTTAAAAAGAGATTTACCCGGTCAAACACCTTTGGGGGGTTTACAAATTTCCCGGGAAAGCAAAAAACGGGGAATTCCTTTGGGTTCCCCGGAAATGCAAAAAGGTTTTGCCCAAAAAAAAAGCAAAAAGGGTATTTTTTAAAAAAATTTTTACCAAAATTTTTAAACCACCTTTTAAAAACAAAAAATTTTAAAACATGCAAATTGTTTTGTTTTTCAAGGAATTAACAAGGGGGGGTTCCAAAGGAAATGTACAATTAAATTGGAAAAGATTTTTCTTCTCAAACTTTAACTTTTAACATTTAATCACCAAATTTTTGAATTTTGGAAAAAAAAAACCAAAATTTTTCTTAAAGTAAAAATTTTTAAGAAGTTTAAAAAACAGGTTTTTTGGGCTTATTTTTAAAACCCCCAAACCCAATTGGAAAAAACGTTTTAAAAGGTTTTTAATGTATAAAATTTTGTATAAAAAAATTGTTTTACTTTAAATTTAACTTTTATTTTTTGGGGCACCTTAAACCCATTTTGTAACAACAAAATTGGGGAATAAAATTTTAAAAACACCTTGAAAAAATTTTGGTCAATTTTTAAACCGGAAACCCCTGGGGAATGTTTTTTGTTTTAAAATTTTGAATATTGTTTTTCCCAAAAAATTAGTTTAATTATTAAACGGGGGTTTTTTTAGGAAAACCCAGGGGAAAATTTGTTTGTTAATTTCCAAAAAATATACGCAATTATTTAATTTTTTGCCAATTGAAAAATTTTAAACCGTATAAAAAAGGAAATTTTAATAGCCCACTTCATTTAAACCAAAAAATTTAGTTTAATGTGGCCTGGCGGGTTAAAGGTCCCCCTTTTTCTATCCCCCGGTTCTTCAAGGGAAAAAATTCCACCAAATTTTTGGATGGTTTCTTTTTAGGGGAAACCCTCAAAAAAAAGGTTTTTTTTAAACCCCACCATTCCCCAAAATTTTTTTAGCCCCTGGCCTTACTGGGGTCCCTACCCACCTTTTTCAATTTTCAGCCCCCGGGGGGTTTCATCAGGTTGAAACCTGCACCATAGGTTTTCGGGATTTTTATGAACCGGGGACGGGACAATCGGGTGCACAAAACTGCACCATATGGGCTCGGGATTTTTCAAAGCCCCGGGGAAGTAAAACCAAGGACCCCCTCCCCTGCACCATAGGCTCGGATTTTCTATGCACCTGGGACAGTACATGGGTGCACTAACTGCACCATATGGCTGGGGGATGTTCTTTCACCGGGGACAGTACATCAGGTGCACAACTGCACCATATGGCTGGGGTTTTTCTAGGGCACCGGGGGACGGGGAAATCAGGGCACAAAACCTTTCACCATATGGCTGGGGGATTTTCCCTATCCCACCGGGGGACAGACACCCGGTGCACAAAAACTGCACCATATGGCCCCGGGATGGTTCTTTGAAACCTGGGACGGGAAACATCAGGGGGCACAAAACTGCACCATATGGCTCGGGATGTTTTTTGCACCTGGGCGGGACATAAAGGTGCACTAACGGGCAAAATTATGGCTGGGGATTTTTTTTTGCCCCCTGGGACGGGACATCAGGGGGCACTAACTGCCCATTTTGGTGGGGAAAATTGTTCAAAGGGCACCGGGGACAGGGACTCAGATGCACAAACTGCACCATAGGGGCTCGGGGGTTTCTTTGCACCGGGGGACAGTAAAATCGGGTGCACTAATTTGCCCCCTATGGCTGGGGAATGTTCTTCCCACCTGGGCCCGTACATCGGGGTGCACTAACTGCCCCCAATATGGCTCGGGATTTTTCTATTGCCCCCTGGGACGGGACATCAGGTGCAAATTTGCACCTATGGCTGGGGATGTTTTTGGGGAAACCTGGGACGTCATCGGGGCCCAACTAATGCCCCCATAGGGCCCGGGGAATGTTTTGCCCTGGGACAGTACATCATTTTGCACTAACTCCCACCTTGGGCCCTCGGGATGTTCTATGCACCTGGGACAGGACCATCAGGGGCACAAACTTGCACCATAGGGCTGGGGAAATGTTCTTTGGCACCGGGGGACGGGACATCGGGGCACTAACGCCCCATATGGTCGGGATGTTCTATGCACCGGGAAACAGTAAATCAGGGCACTAACTGCCCCCTATGGCTGGGGTGTTCTATGCACCGGGGACAGGGACATCAGGTAAACCAACTGCACCATATGGCTGGGGAATGTTCTTCCCACCGGGGGACAGACATGGGTGCACTAACTGCACCATAGGGTGGGGGATGTTCTATCCCACCGGGGACATTTACATCAGGTGCACAAACTGCACCTTTTATGGTTTTCGGGGATGTTCTATGCACCGGGGAAACGGGAAAATCGGGTTTGAACTAACTGAAACCAAAATGGTGGGGAATGTTCTATCCCAACCCTGGGACGGGAACATCAGGGAAACAAAACTGCACACATAGGGCCCGGGGGATGTTCTTTTGAAACCGGGGGCAGTACATCAGGTCACTAATTTCCCATTTTTAAATTGGGCTCGGGGGGGGGTTTTCTATGCAACCTGGGACGGGACATAAAGGTCCCACAAACTGCCCCCTAAGGCTGGGGGATTTTTCTAGGGCCCCGGGACGGGACATCAGTGCACAAAACTGCCCCATATGGCTGGGGATGTTCTTTTTCACCTGGGACGGGACATCATTTTAAACCCTGCACCAAATATGGCCCCGGGAATTTTTTCTTTTGCACCTGGGACAGGACTCGGGTGACAAAACCCGGGCACCATATGGCCGGGATGTTCATGCACCTGGGACAGTACACGGTTTGCACCTGCACCATAGGGGCTCGGGATGTTCTAGGGGCACCGGGGACGGGACATCAGGCACCTGCCCCTATGGCTCGGGTTTGTTCTATGCACCGGGGAAACCAGTACATCAGGGGGGCCACAAAAACTGCACCAAGGCCCTCGGGATGTTCTTTTTCCCCTTTGGCCCGGGCCCATCGGGTTGAAAACCCTTCCCCCTTAGGGCCCTTGGGGATGTTCTATGCACCGGGGGGGGAAGGGACATCAGGGGCACTAACTGCACCAAAAGGCTGGGGAAATGTTCTATGCACCTGGGACAGTACATCGGGTTGCACTAACTCCCACCATAGGGTCGGGGTTTTATGCACCGGGGGGAACAGTACCCCCCCGGGTTGCCCCTAATTGCACCATAGGTTTGGGATTTCTATGCCCCCCGGGGACAGTACATAGGGACAAAAAAGCACCATAGGGTTCGGGATGTTCTTTTTGCACCGGGGGACAGTACATCAGGTGAAATAACTGCACCTATGCCTGGGGAAATTTCTATGCACCGGGGGACGGGGACATCGGGTTTTGCCTAACTGACCATAGGCTCGGGAGGGTTCTATGCCCGGGACAGTACATCAGGTGCCCCTAAGGGGGCACCAATGGTTCGGGATGTTCTATGCACCGGGTTAACAGTAATCAGGGAAACTAACTCCCACCATATGGCTCGGGGGTTCTATGCACCTGGGACGGGACATCAGGGGGAAAAAAACTGACCATATGGGCTCGGGATGTTTTTATGCACCGGGGACATTACATCGGGTGCACAAAACTGCACCATATGGCTGGGGATGTTCTATGCACCTGGGACATTTACATCAGGTGCACTAACTGCACCAAAGGGCTCGGGTTTTCTACCCACCGGGGGACAGGCTCAGGTGCACAAAATGCAAAATATGGCTCGGGATTTCTATGCACCTGGGACGTAATCAGGTGCACAAAACGGCACCATAGGGCCGGGATGTTCATGCCCCTTGGGACGGGAATAAGGTGCACTACGGGCACCATTTTTTGGCTGGGATGTTCTATGCACCGGGGCCCGTACAGCAGGTGCACTAACTGCCCCATATGGCCCCGGGGATGTTCTATGCACCGGGGACAGACATCGGGTTTCCAAAACTGCACCATATGGCTGGGGAAAGGGTTCTATGCCCGGGGACGGGAATTCAGGTGACTAACTGCACCAAGGTTTCGGGATTTTCTATGCACCGGGACATTTTTTAAACCCTTTTCGGGTGCACTAACTGCCCCATTTTGGTTTCGGGATGTTCTAGCACCTGGGACGGGGAACATCAGGTGCACTAATGCCCCAAAAGGGTTTGGGATTTCTATACCGGGGGACGGGAATCAGGTGCACTAATCCCACATTTTGGCTGGGGATGTTCTATGAAACCGGGACAGAAACATCAGGTGCACTAACTGCCCCAAAATTTTTGGGTTGGGGGATGTTTTTAGCACCGGGGGAAAAGACTTTCAGGTGACTAAGCCCCATATTTTTTTGGGTGTTCTTTTGCCCCTTTGGCCCGGAACATCGGGTTTGAAAAACCCCTGCACCATTTTGGTCCGGGAGGTTCTATGACCGGGGACAGTCCCTCAGGGCACAAACTGCCCCATATGGCCCCGGGATGTTCTATCCCCTTTGGGAAACCCAGTACATACCAGGTGCCCCCCCCTAACCCCACCTTGGCCCTTGGCTCGGGATTTTTCCTATGCCCCTGGGAAAGAAACATCGGGTTGCACCCCCCTTCCCCCCACCCAATAGGGCTGGGATGTTCAAAATGCCCCCCGGGGGCAGTACATCAGGTGCCCCCCCCCCCAAAAAACTCCCCACCATAGGGCCCCCCAAGGGTTTTTCCCCCGCACCTGGGACGGGGAACTTTCCGGGGGCCACTAACGCACCATATGGCTGGGGGATTTTCTATGCACCGGGGAAAAGACATCAGGTGCACTAACTGCCCCAATGGCTCGGTTTGTTCTATGAACCTGGGACGGGCCATCAGGGCACAAACTGCCCCTATGGTTTTTGATGTTCTATGCCCCTTTTGGGAAAGGGGCATCAGGGGGCACAAAACTGCACCATATGGTGGGGGATGTTCTTTTTTGCCCCCGGGGAAGGGACATCGGGTTTCACAAACCCTGAACCAAAAGGCTCGGGATGTTCTATGCCCCTTTGGGACAGGACATCAGGCCCCACTAACTGCACCATATGGCTGGGGATGTTTTGCACCGGGGGACAGGACTTTCAGGTGCACAAAACTGCACCAATGGTTTCGGGATGTTCTATGCACCTGGGGACGGGACATCAGGGGCACAAAACGGCACCATAGGCTCGGGATTTTTCTATGCCCCTTTGGGCGGGACTCAGGTGCACAAACCTGCACCATATGGTCGGGGGTTTTTCTATGCACCTGGGACAGTACATCGGGTTTCCCACAAACGGGCCCCATAGGGCTGGGGAAATGTTCTATGCACCGGGAAACGGGACTCGGGTTTTGCACAAAACGCCCCATAGGGCTCGGGATGTTTCTATCACCGGGGACGGGCCCACCCAGGTGCAAAAATGCACCATATGGGCTGGGGATTTTTCTATCACCTGGGACAGTCCATCAGGTGCACTAACTGCCACCATATGGTCGGGATGTTTTTTGCCCCCGGGGGACAGGAATAGGGCACTAACTGCCCCCATAGGGCTCGGGATTTTCCCAAATCCCCCGGGGGCCCGGAAATCAGGGAAACAAACCTGCAAAAAAGGGGCTCGGGATTTTTCTAAAAACCTGGGACATTTAACATCAGGGAAACCTAAACTGCACCATATGGCTGGGATTTTTCTATGCCCTGGGACAGGACATCAGGCACTAACTGCACCAAAATGGCGCGGGATGTTCTATGAAACCTGGGCCCAAGGGACACCCGGTGCACAAAACGCCCCATAGGGCTCGGGATGTTCTACCCCACCGGGGAACGGGACACACGGTGCACAAATGGCACCATATGGCTGGGGTTTGTTCTAGGGCACCTGGGACGGGAACATCAGGTGCACTAACGGGCCCCATATGGCTCGGGATTTTTCTATGCACCTGGGACAGGACTTTCAGGTCACTAATGCACCATAGGGGTTTTGGGGAAATGTTCTATCACCGGGAAAAGGACTTTCGGGTGCACTAAATTTGGCACCATATGGCTGGGGAAAATTTTTCTATGCACCGGGGAAACGGGACATCGGACACTAACGCACCATATGGCCCCCGGGTTTTTCTTTTCCCAACCGGGGAAGGACACCCGGGTGCACAACTGAAACCATAGGCTCGGGATGTTCTATAAAACCGGGACGGGTACATGGGTGCACTAAATTTGCACCAAGGGGCTCGAAGATTTTCTATTGCACCTTGGGACGGGAAATAAAGGAGCACAAACTGCCCCATAGGGGCTGGGATGTTCTATGCACCTTCCCCAGACATCAGGTGCACTAACTGCCCATATGGCTCGGGATTTTTTCAAATTGGCACCTGGGACAGTAATCAGGGCCCTAACTGCACCATAGGGCTGGGGGATTTCAATGCCCGGGGACAACATTAAAAGGGCACTAACTGCCCCATAGGGCCCTGGGGATGTTCAAATTCCCACCTGGGAAGTACATCAGGTGCACTAACTCCCCCCCATATGGCTGGATTTTCTATGCCCGGGGACAGAAACTTTCAGGGCACTAACTGCCCCCATATGGCTCGGGGATTTTCCAGCCCCTTTGGGACGGGACATCAGGTGCACTAACTGCACCATAGGGCCCTCGGGATTTTTCTTTTCACCTGGGACAGTACACCCCAAGGGTTTTTTTTGGGGGGGGGGGGGGCATAACTGCAAACCTTGGCCCAATAGGTTTCTATGCCCCCTGGGAAAAAGTACATCGGGTTGCAAAACTGCACCATATGGCCGGGATGTTCATGCACCTGGACAGTTACATCGGGTGCAAAAAAACCGGCACCATATGGCTGGGGATGTTCTATGCACCGGGGGACAAAACATCAGGTGCACAAACTGCAAATATGGCCCCGGGATTTTTCTATGCCCCTGGGACAGTACACCAGGTGCACTAATTTGCACCATATGGCTGGGGATTTTCTATGCCCCGGGGGAAACAGAAACATCAGGTGCACTAACTGCCCATATGGCTGGGGATTTTTCTATGCCCCTTTGGGCCAGTACATCAGGGCCCCTAACTGCACCATTTTTTTGGGTTTTCCCTTTTTCCCCACCTGGGACAGTAAAACAGGTGCATTAACGCAATACCCTGGGGATTTCCCTAAAACCGGGGACATTTACTCGGTGCATTTAACTGCCCCATTTTTTTGGGATGTTTATGCACCTGGGCGGGAAACATCAGGTGCATTTAACTGAACCTTTATGGTGGGGAAATTTTCCCCTATGCACCTGGGACAGTACATCAGGTGCACTAACTGCACCATAGGCTCGGGATTTTCTATGCACCTGGGAAAAAAACCCCCGGGTCCCACTAACGCCCCTTTATGGCTGGGGATTTCAAATGCCCCTGGGACATTTAACATCGGGGCACTAATGCCCATTTTGGCTCGGGATGTTCTAGAAACCTGGGCAGAAAAAAGGGTGCACTAACTCCCACCATAGGCTCGGGATGTTCTTTGCACCTGGGACGGGACATGGGTTTTGCCCCTAATTCCCCAAAAGGTCGGGTGTCTATGCACCTCGGAAAAAAAAACCTCAGGGCACTAATTTGAAACCTTTGGCTCGGGATGTTCTTGCACCGGGGGACGGGACATCGGTGCACTAACTGCCCATATGGCTCGGGATGTTCTATGAAACCGGGGAAAAGGGACTCAGGGCACAACTGAAACCATATGGCTCGGGATGTTCTTTTCCCCTGGGACGGGAACTTTAAAGGGTGCACTAATTTGCCCATATGCTGGGGGTTTTTCTAGGGCACCGGGGCCCGGGACATCGGGTTTGCACAAACCCTGCCCCAAATTCGGCCCCCCCCCCGGATGTTTATGAAACCTGGGACAGTACTCAGGGCATTTAACTGAAACCATATGGTCGGGAGGTTTTTAGGCACCTGGGACCAAGGAACATCATTTTTCCACAAAACTGCCCCCTTATGGTGGGAAATGTTTATGACCTGGGACAGTACATCAGGGGGCATTTAAACTGAAACCATATGGCTGGGGAAAGTTCTATGACCTGGGCAGACTTTCGGGTTTGAAATTAACTGCACCATATGGCTCGGGATGTTCTTTGCCCCTTTGGGACAAAAACATCAGGTCCCATAACTGCACCATATGGCTGGGGAAATGTTTTTATGCCCCCTGGGCGGGAACATCAGGGCACAAACCCTCCCCCCCCTATGGCTCGGGATGTTTTTGGGGCACCGGGGACGGGACATCAGGGCAAAAAACTGCACCTATGGCTGGGAAATGTTCTATGCACCTGGGACGGGACATCGGGTTGGCACTAACTGCACCATTGGCTGGGGATTTTTCTATGCACCGGGGACGGGAAATCAGGGGCACAAAATGCCCATTTTGGTCGGGAGTTCTATGCCCTGGGACAGTAATGGGGGTGCACAAACTGCCCCCATAGGGTTTGGGGAATTTTTCTAGGGCCACCGGGGAAAGGGACTCAGGGGGGAAAAACCCCTGCACCATATGGCTCGGGATGTTTCTATTCCCCCCGGGGGACAGTACATCGGCCACTAACGCACATATGGCTCCGGGATGTTCTTGCCCCTGGGACAGTACTTTAAAGGTGCACAAAACTGCACCTATGGCTGGGGATTTTTCCAAATGCACCTGGGCCCGTACATAAGGTGCACTAACTGCACCATAGGCTGGGGAAATTTTTTCTGTGCCCCCTGGGAAAGAAACATCGGGGCATAACTGCACCATATGGCTCGGGAAATTTTTTCTTGCACCGGGACATCCCATGGGGAACTAACTGAAACCAAAATGGCTCGGGATTTAAACCACCGGGGACAGTAAGGGGGGCCCACTAAGCACCATAGGGGCCGGGATGTTTTTGGGGCACCGGGGAAAAGGGAAAATCAGGGCACAAAACTCCCACCATAGGGCCCTGGGGGATGTTCAATGCACCTGGGACGGGAAAATCAGGTGCACTAACTGCACCTTTTGGGCTCGGGAATTTTCTATCACCGGGGACGGGGACATCAGGGCACTAACTCCCACCAAAAAGGTTTGGGGATTTTTCTATGCCCCCTGGGACGGGTTTTTTCAGGTGCACTAACTGCACCAAAATGGCTCGGGATTTTTTCTTTTGCCCTGGGACAGGAACATCAGGGCATTTAACTCACCATATGGCTCGGGATGTTCTTGCCCCTTGGGCAAAACCCCCGGTTGCAAACCTGCCCCCTAGGGGCTGGGGATGTTCTTCCCACCTGGGAACAGTAAACCCGGTCACAAAATTTTTTTCACCAAAATGGCTCGGGAGGGTTCTATGCCCCTGGGGGCACCCAGGTGAAAACCTGCCCCATATGGTCGGGATTTTCCCTATGCACCTGGGACAGACAATCAGGTGCACAAACCCTGCCCCATATGGGGGGGGATTTTCATGCCCCTGGGACGGGACATCAGGTCACTAACTGCCCAAATATGGCTCGGGATGTTCTGGGCCCCTTGGGACAGTACATCGGGTTGCACTAAACTGCACCTTTATGGTTCGGGATTTTTCTATGCACCGGGGAAAAGGACATCAGGTGCCAAAACGGCACCAAAAGGCTCGGGATTTTTTCTATGCCCCTTGGGACAGTCCCTCGGGGCCCATTTAAACTGCCCAAAAGGCCGGGGGGATGTTCAAAGGGACCGGGGACAGGAAATAGGTGCACTAACGGGCACCATAGGGCTCGGGATGTTCAAATGCACCTGGGACAGAAACTTTAAGGTGCACAAACTGAAACCAAATTTTTTTTGCTCGGGATTTTTCTATGCCCCTTGGGACGGGACAATCAGGGCATAACTGCACCATATGGTCGGGATTTTCTTGCCCCTGGGAAAAGTACTTTCGGGGAACAAAAACTGCCCATGGCCCCGGGATGTTTCTGCACCTGGGAAAAACATCAGGTGCACTAATTTCACCTTTTGGGCTGGGGGATTTTCTATGCACCGGGGACGGGACTCAGGTGCCCCTAACTCCCACCTTTTGGGTTTCGGGATTTTTCTATGCACCTGGGACGGACATCGGGGTGCACTAATTTCCCTTTTGGGCTGGGGATTTTTTCTTGCACCGGGGACAGTACACCCAGTGCACAAATCCCACCTTTAGGGCCCCGGGGGGATGTTCTATGCCCCCGGAAACAGAAACTTTCGGGTGCACAAAATGCACCATATGGCTCGGGATTTTTCTTTGCACCTGGGACAGTACATCGGTGCACAAAACTGCCCATATACTCGGGATTTTTTCTATGCACCTGGGCGTCATCAGGGCACTAACTGCACCATAGGGCTCGGGTGTTCTATGCACCTGGGAAAAGTAAAATCAGGGGGCACTAACTGCACCATAGGGCTCGGATTTCTATCCCACCTGGGACAGACATCGGTTCACTAACGGCACCAATGGCCTCGGGATTTTTCTATCCACCTGGGGACGGGACATCGGGGTGCACTAACCCCACCAATGGCTGGGGAAATGTTCTATTCCCACCTGGGAAAAGTACTTTCAGGGCACTAATTTCACCATAGGGCTGGGGGATGTTCATGCAACCGGGGCGGGAAAATCGGGTTGCAATTTCCCCCATTGGCTCGGGGTTTTTCTATGCACCTGGGAAACAGTACATCAGGTCCAACCCCAAAACTGCACCAATGGCCCGGGATTTTCTATGCCCCTTTGGGACAGTACATCGGGGCACTTGCACCATATGGCTGGGGGTTTTTTCTATGCCCCTTTGGGACGGGTACATCAGGTGCACTAACGGCCCCAATATGGCTCGGGATGTTCTACCCACCTGGGACGGGAAAATCAGGTGCCCCTTGCACCATAGGCTGGGGGTGTTCTAGGCCCCGGGCCCGAAACATCAGTAAATAACGGGCACAAGGGTGGGATTTTTCAATGCCCCCGGGACGGGACTTTCAGGTGCACCTGACCATATGGCTGGGGATTTTCTATGCACCGGGGGACATTTACTTTCAGGGCACTAACCCCACCATTTTGCCTGGGGATTTTTCAATGCACCGGGGAAACAGTACATAAAGGTGCACTAACTGCCCCCTTGGCTGGGGTGTTCTAGGAAACCGGGGCCCGTACAATCAGGTGCCTAACTGCCCCCATATGGGGGTCGGGAGGGTTCTATGCACCTGGGACAGAAAACAATCAGGTGCACTAAGGCACCTAGGGCCGGGATGTTCTAGCACCTGGGAAAAGTACATCAGGTGCATAACTGCACCAAAAGGCTCGGGATTTTTCCTTTTGCACCTGGGACTTTACATGGGTGCACAAAACTGCACCATAGGGCTCGGGATGTTCTAGCCCCCTGGGAAAAGTAAAAACCCGGTGCACTAACTGCCCCCTTAGGGGCTGGGGGATGTTCTATTGCCCCCCGGGGGACAGTACATCAGGTGCACTAACTCCCACCAAAATGGCCTGGGGATGTTCAAATTGCACCGGGGACAGTACATAAAGGGGGCACAACCTGCCCCATTGGCTGGGGATGTTCTATGCACCGGGGACAGTACATCGGGCATAACTGCCACCATATGGCTGGGGAATGTTCTATGAAAACCGGGGGCCCGTCCCATCGGTGCACTAACGGGAAACCTTTAATGGCTCGGGGGGTTCAAATGCACCGGGACAGTACATCGGGTTGCACTAACTGAACCATATGGCTCGGGATTTTCTATGCCCCCTTTGGGACAGTCCCAATCGGTCCCACTAATGCACCATAGGGCTCGGGATGTTCTATGCACCGGGGACCGGACATCAGGTAACAAAACCTGCACCATATGGCTCGGGTTTTTTTTCTATGCCCCCGGGGACAGTAAATGGGTTTGCCTAACTGCCCCATAGGGCTGGGGGATGTTCTATGCACCTAAAAAGGGGACATCAGGTTGCCCCAAAACTGCCCCATTTTTCCCGGGGGTGTTTCTATGCCCCGGGGGACGTAAAATCGGGGTGCCCCAAAACGCCCCCCATATGGCCCTCGGGATGTTCTAGGCACCTGGGACAGTACACAGGTGCACTAACGGCCCCCATAGGCCCCGGGGGGTTTTTCCCTTAGCCCCTGGGACAGTACATCAGGTGAAACAAAACTGAACCATATGGCTGGGGATTTTCTTGCCCCGGGGAAAGTACACCCAATGCATTTAACTGCACCTATGGTTTCGGGTGTTCATGCCCGGGGGGGACATTTACTAGGGAACTAACTGAAAACCATAGGGGTGGGGGGATTTTTCTATGCCCCGGGGGCCCCAGTACATAAAGGTGCATTTAACTGCCCCAAATATGGCTCGGGTGTTTATGAAACCTGGACAGTACATCAGGTGAACTAACTGCCCCCTATGGCTGGGGAAATTTTCTAGGGCACCTGGGACAGTACATCAGGTGCACTAACTGGCCCCCATATGGTTTCGGGTTTTTCTTTTAAAACCGGGGGACAGTAAAATCGGGCACTAACTGCCAACCCATAGGGCCCCCGGGGGATTTTTTCTATGCACCTGGGACGAAACATCAGGTGCACAAAACTGCCCCCATATCCCCTTGGGGATGTTCTATGCACCTGGGCCAGTAAATCGGGTGCACTAACTGCCCCCATAACCCCCTCGAGTTTTTCTTCAGGGGACCGGAACTTTAGGGGGCACTAATGACCCCTTGGCCGGGATTTCATGGCCACCCGGTTCCCCTGTTTCCCCCCCGGGGCCCTAAAAAAAGGTTTTCCCCCCCACCCCCCCCCCAAACCCCCCCCCCCCGGGTTAAAGGGGTTTTGGGAAAGGAAATTTTTTGTTTTGCTCATTGATTAAACCGGGGTTTGAAAAAGGTGATTTTAGAGTTGACGTAAACTTTTTCACTTTCGGGGAAAAGGTGATATAACTCTCTTTTATTATCGCCCAGTTTTAACTATCCCGAATCTCCAGGCGATAATTTTTGGGAAAAGCTCTGCTAAAAAAAATTAAATTTTGGGGCTCCCGAAAATAAACATTTTTTTTAAATAATTTTTTTTGTAAAATACATACTTTTTTGAAAATTTAAGGGATTTAGGATTTTCAAATGTACACCCAGAACATTAAATAACAAAACCAAATCATTTTTTGTTTATCTCAGCTAAAAATCTGTTTAAAAAGTATTTGATATGCAATGTTTGGACCAATCAAGGGAAAAGTGCTGAAACCTAATAAATCTGCTATGTCCCCCGGTAGGGTTGGTGAAAATATGTCAAAAAATTTGGTCACGAAAAATCAATCATACTTTTTCGCCCATTTTTTTTTTTTTTTTTTTAACCTGTTTTGTTTAAAAAAACGTTTAAAAAAAAATTTTTTACTTAAAAGCATAATTAATTCAATCAATAAGGGCATCTAGTTTTTTTTTTTTTTATTTTATATTTTTTAAAAACGTTTTAATTCATTCAGTTAAAAAACTGTTTTACAAAGGAACATATCAGGGACTTTTGACTTAAAAAAAAAGCTTGACAAAATTTAAAAAACTAAAATGGTCTATGAAAGAAAAAAAATAAAACCGGGTCCTATTTCATCCCGAAAAAAGGTTAAAATAAAAAAGATTGCTTTTTTTATGGCATCCGCCATAGTTGCTCTCTAAACCCGTTTTTAAACAAAAAACAGTATACCCTTAAAACATAAATACAAATCAAAGGGAAAAAGGGAAAAAAACTTTTAAGTGAAATCGGGCCCAAAATTGACGACTTAAATTTAAACCCGTTTCCTGACGTCACGGGGGCAACATGGGGGAAATTATTTTGGTAAAAAATCCTCATTTCGCAAGTTGACGCCTGTTCACGGCGAAACCCACTTTCACGCTCAAACCCTTTTATTCTATTCTTTAAATTGGAAATTTTTTAAAATAAATAATATTTAGCAAATATAAAATTTTTGTAATACGTTTAAATTTGGGTTTTTTTGACACAGTCGTTAGCTTTTTATAACAATGTGAAATCATACAGGGGGAAAATTATCAAGATTTAAAGGGTTTTCCCCCCCCCCCCCCAAAAATTTTTTTTTACATAAAATACTGATGGGGATTTGGGGGAACAAAACCTTTTTTAAAAATATGCATCAGACTGTTTGGGACAAGAAAAAAAACTATCTTTCTAGATAGAAAGTTCACTGAACGAAATTTTGGGCAGAAAATAGAGTAAAGTTTTCTCAAAAATTTTATTTGAAAAAAAAACTACTGATGGGTTTTTCGACAAAAACCTTTTTAAAAAAAATATGCATAAGACTGTTTAACAAAAATAAACTATCTTTCTAGATAGAAATTTTCACTGAAAAAAACTTTGCAGCATAGAGAAATTTTGCGGGTATTTTTTTTATCAAAAATAGCACTCTTGACGTGCGGTAAAGCCTTTGGAAAAAAGTGAAACGTTTGCATTTACTCTATGCTGAAAAATTTTTGGGTTAAGTGCACTTTCTATCTAGAAAGTTAGTTATTTCTTTTTAAAAAAACAGTCTGATGCTTTTTTAAAAAAGAACCCTTGTCGAAATCCGATCAGTATTTTTTTTTGTAAAATTTAATTAATGAAAAAACTTAAGTAAATTGTTTTTTTTTTAAACCTTTTTGTGATGGTACATTGTCATAGCAAGCTAATAGCCCAGGAATTATGTTTTTGACATAAAACATCCTTAACCTAAAGCTGATTTTTGGCAAAAATTTGTACATTTGTAAATTCTCAAACTTTACAGGATTCCCCCAAAAGCACGGGACGCTTGCTTCCCCCCGCTATCGCCCCAAAGGGGTTTTAAGTCCCCACTGTCACAAAAAAATTTGCTTGAAAATCTAAACCAAAACAGAAAATATCTCTGTGTTTTTTTGTTTCAAAAAAATGGGACTATGTTTTTCTTTGTGCTTAATATCCAAAACATATATTATTACCATAATATTAGTCACAAACACGAATAGTGCTGGTGCCTAACTTAGTACTTCCAAGAAAATCCCGTAAATCTTGAATTAGGTCGAGTTCACGAAAAATTATCAAGACATAATAAATATGCGGGTGTCTGTCTTGTAGAAGCCACTTTTTCATTTTTTACCGTGGATGAAAATTGACTGAGATATGACCAAAATGACAAACGGTTGCGCATCGGCACTGTAGCCAAATAGTCCGTGGAACAAGCTGCATCAACTATAAAAACATTCAAAGCCGGAAACCTACACCAAAATTTAGGATCTGGTAAAAGACATATTTGAGAATGTTATTTTCACTTGGGACATGCTTGGTAGCAAATAAGTCACCTGTCATGGCGTCCTGAAGATGGCCGCCAAAATAATTATTAAAACTGCTGTAACTCAAGAAGTAATCATCAGATTTGAAAAAAATGGGTATTGTTTTAATGAGTTTTTAATGCTCTAACAAAAAATGTCAGCAGTTTTACCGCAAATGCAATAGTTTTAATTATATTATAAATTATTACAATGTATTGCAATTATAGCACTTTTCAATATATATATATAATGTAAAACTCGCTAGATTGCCAAGAAATTTTCACACTATACTAAAATAACGTCAATAAATCCAAAATTGTTAGTCCCGAAACGAAATTCCGGTAACTTTTTTATTAATTAATTAATTAAATTAATCATTAATTAAATCCCAATTAAAAGTTTATTATTCACGTACCACAATCACATAGTGTACCACACAAGAACAATATGACCACAATGAACCAAAAAAAAATTAGTTCCAAAAATTTATTCCAATCACTTTACTATTAATTCAATTAATTCAATTAATTAAAAATAATGACAGTTATCTCGATTAATTTTGTAAAATTAACACAATGTGGTCGACCTTGGTTTTAAATTTTAAAAAAAAAAAAAAATTCTTGGTATCATTTCACCGAATTAATTACATTTAACGTTAAATTATCCCACTTTTGACATATGTATTGTATGTATAACCTAAAAACTCTATCGATCGTCATAAAAATATACTACTCTACTGACATAATGCCAATGAATCCAAAATGTCATGTCCCGACAACAAAATTCTATAACTTACCGATTATTAACAATTAATTGAAGAATTACTTATATCTCAATAATTGTTGTTATTGACAATCGTAAAAGTACGATATTCATGAGAAATATTTCTTCGATTATACCCAAAAACGTGGAAAGTTCAGAGATTTCGAAGGTCGCCTCAAAATTTCATCAAGATCGCATATGACGTTTGCCCGGTAGAGCGCAAACAAACAGACAGAAAAACAAACAAACCAAAAAAGAACTAATTTTTTTTGTGGCGGGGGGGGGGGGGGGGGGGGGGGGGGGGGGGGTGAAATTGAAGTCTGCTTCGCTCATTCTACAACACACATGTGCTTAAATCAATTAATTTAAAGAAAAAAAAATTAATTTTTGAGTCTACCTACTCAGTTATATGTATATATATAATTAATTCATAATTCAATCAACGGGAAAGTAGCATGAACTTAATTTTGACCCTATATTTATTTTTTAATTATACTCGCATTGTTTATATTTGATTCTTCCGTTGGCATTTTTTATGTGCTACGTGATTGTCAACAAAAATTATTGAGATATTGACTTCAATTTCACCCCCCCCCCCCCCAAAAAAAAAAAAAATTAGTTCGTTTTTTTTGGTTTGTTTGTTTTTCTGTCTGTTTGTTTGCGCTCTACCGGGCAAACTTCATATGCGATCTTGATGAAATTTTGAGGCGACCTTCGAAATCTCTGAACTTAGACCTTCTCCACGTTTTTGGGTATAATCGAAGAAATATTTCTCATGAATATCGTACTTTTACGATTGTCCAATAACAACAATTATTGAGATATAAGTAATTCTTCAATTAATTAGTTAATTAATCGGTAAGTTATAGGAATTTGTTTCGGGACATGACATTTTGGATTCATTGACATTATGTCAGTAGAGTAGTATATTTTATGACGATCGATAGAGTTTTAGGTACACATAACAATACATATGTCAAAAGTGGATAATTTTACTTAAATGTAATTATTCGGTGATTAATTAATTTAATTAATTAATTTTTTCATTTCATTTATTCGTCTTAAAACTAGCTTTAAAATGATACCAAGGTCGACCACATTGTGTTAATTTTACAAAATTAATCGAGATAACTGTCATTATTTTTAATTAATTGAATTAATTGAATTAATAGGAAAGTGATTGGAATAAATTTTGGAACTAATTTTTTTTTTGTTCATTGTGGTCATATTGTTTCTTGTGTGGTACACTATGTGATTGTGGTACGTGAATAATAAACTTTTAATTGGATTTAATTAATGATTAATTTAATTAATTAATTAATAAAAAAGTTACCGGAATTTCGTTTCGGGACTACAATTTTGGATTTATTGACGTTATTTAAGTATAGTGTGAAAATTTCTTGGCAATCTAGAGAGTTTTACATTATATATATATATTGAAAAGTGCTATATTGCAATACATTGTAATAATTTATAAATATAATTAAAACTATTGCATGTGCGGTAAAACTGCTGACATCTTTTGTAGAGCATTAAAAACTCATTAAAACAATACCCATTTTGTTCAAATCTGATGATTACTTCTTGAGTTACAGCAGTTTTAATAATTATTTTGGCGGCCATCTTCAGGACGCCATGACAGGTGACTTATTTGCTACCAAGCATGTCCCAAGTGAAAATAACATTCTCAAATATGTCTTTTACCAGATCCTAAATTTTGGTGTAGGTTTCCGGCTTTGAAATGTTTTATAGTTGATGCAGCTTGTTCCACGGACTATTTGCTACAGTGCCGATGCGCAACCGTTTGTTCATTTTGGTCATATCTCAGTCAATTTTTCATCGCACGGTAAAAAATGATAAAAGTGGCTTCTACAAGACAGACACCCCCGCATATTTATTGTCTTGATAATTTTTCGTGAACTCGACCTAATCAAGATTTACGGGATTTTCTTGGAAGTACTAAGTTAGGCACCAGCACTATTCGTGTTTTGGGACTAATATTAATGGTAATAATATATGTTTTGGATATTAAGCACAAAGCATACATAGTCCCGATTATTTTGAAACAAAAATCACAGAGATATCTCTGTTGGTTCAGGTTTTACAAGCATTTTTATGTGACAGTGTGACTTAAGCCCTTTGGCGCGATAGCGGAGGAAGCAAGCGTCTGTGCTTTTGGGAACTCGCTGTGCGTTTTAAGAATGATTAAACTAACGATGTTCCAAAATTCAGCTTTAGGTTAGCAATGATGATCTTTAGGCCTAAAATCTCTTATAATGCCTGGGCTATAACGGCTTTGTCAAAAAATCGAAATAATCGCTATTACAAGGAATGATATGTTTGCTAAATATTATTCATTTAAGTATTGTCCAAATAATGAATAGAATAAAAGTTAGAGCGTGATAAGTGATGCGCCGTTCAGCAGGCGCCAACTTGTGAAATGAGGATTTATACCCAATACTAGTCACGTGACCTATCGATCGTTTTAAGCTCCGCCCATTTCGAGTCGTCAATTGGTGACATCTTTTATTCTTTTTGCAGATAATATCCCGTACACCACCGCGACAGAACAGCTTGATCAATAAATATGTCATAAACATAGTAATTTGCAGACAAAAAAACAACAATATTAATAACAAAATAACAAATTTAACTACACATAGCATAAAGAGTTAGGCTACAAAAAAACATGATTCGTTCTGAACACTGCATTACCTCTTTGTCTCCTCTCTAAGCCACACACTTACAAGATTTATTACTTTCTTGGATCATTCCAATTCATGTTTTCACCCATATTTTCCCTACTTGTCGGAAGCGTCTCGCGTGAGTTTTAAGGTGCTGGGACTTCTCAACTGGTTTGTAAGAACGGTAATCTCTTACCAAACATCCGTCAGGTGAACACTTTGTTACCATAGCTTCGCACGTTGTCATCTGAAAGACAGAATTTGATCCCACTTGGGATGCCACCACTTCAATCTGATATGAACCCTTTAGGATCAAATTATTATGTTCATTATTTAGAAGGCGGTGGAACATTATACATAGAAAGACTTGCATGAGTGAGCAACATAATTATATAACATTTCGAAATAAGATTTAAAATATATATATGGGTGTGTGGCAAAGTGTGTAGAAACACCCTTGTACATACGACCGAAAAGGAGCAGTAAAGCAATAAGGAAGCAATAAGGTTAAATTTCTAAATTCATGTCTGTACGAGAAAAATGGCCTCAACAACACACTTTTTGATTAATTTTCTGAGGGATAGGTGTCAAGACCACGCTGAATGGCATTACTTATAATAAGTACTATAGAAAAAGCCTGTCACAATCTTTTAGTCAACTCATTTCGCATTGGATATGTTGTTTAGTTGAATGTGACCAGGGCAATATTGATTGAAATATTGAACGACTTTGTAAAGTATACTTTAAAACTAGGGCAAGTAGCAGCAAAAAACGCCTCATTTTGTGCCCATGATGGCCCCAAATAATTGTAAAGGAGTCGTTCCCAAAATTTATAACGATTTTAAAAAATTGGTGATAAATTACGTTTCTAATTTTTTAAAACTTAAACCGTTCAAAAGTCAGTTAGGTTTGGGGAACCCTGCGTTTTTTCCTGTTACGTCACGCGAGTTCAAGTCCCTGAGGTATTAATTATTATCTTATCACATCGACAATTCTGGAAGTACGGCAAGGGTTATGTTCCTGTTCTCTCGGTTGCCTGACCCCTTTGTTTTTACGGTTTTACAAAAAATACGAAATGCCGCATAACTGTCCTTGTAGGCTTTCTTGACAAGTAAAATTATACAAATTTTCATATTAGTCGGATGATTCCTATACCCGAACGGTAGTCATTTTGCCGACTGTCAAAATTAATGTATAATTTCCTCTTAATTCATGTAGTTAGTTAGAATGGATTATTGGGTGGCGGTGTTTGCTTGAAATCGAGACAGCAAAGTACAAATAAATAATGAGTAGACACACTGAAAAAAGGAAAGGATACTCCCCTAAGCTATAACAAATTAACACAACGCGGTGTTGAGGTTGAAGGTATAGGACCGACTACCGAGGAGAGCTCATGTGTGGAATGTATGAACTCTGTGAGGGTATCTGTGAATGCGAAGACATTGAGGAATATCCCTAGTTTTTTCCCGGGGCGCACTAACGTGGGCCCCGGGAGCCATCGATTGCGACTGACTACCGTACCATTAACAGGTTTGTATCCTAGTTTCCAGGAGCGCACAACTGCCCGGGAACCATCAGATTGCACGTACGTGACAATACCATTAACAGGATTAGTATCCCCATTTCCAGGGCGCACTAACGTCCCGGAGACCATCGATTTCGAGTGACGTAACCCCACCCTTTAAAAGGTTTTGTACCCCCATTTTTCCCGGAGCGCACATAAAGTCCCGAGACATCAATTGCGACGTGACGTGACACGTACCTTAACAGGGTTTTGTACACACTCGTTAAGGCTTAAAATAGTTTTGTTGTAAGAAAATGGCGGGTTACAAGAAAAAAAATGTCTTATTTTCTGGCATTTAAAATTTCCCCTAATGCACCTTTAAAAAATAATATAGAAGCTCATATTTTGCCCCAAAAAAAATTATTGAATAAGGGTTTTAGGTATATTTAAGTAAGCATATTTGGGATAAAACTAACATGAAAATATGGGCTTTTGACATAGGGCCTGCCGGGTTACTCTAAACTCCCAATGAACTCGGGAAAATTTTCGCACCAATCCTGCTAATTTTACTATCTGTGAGTACGCAAGACTCGAATTCAGGAGGGCCTTGGTCGATCCTAGCTTCAGGTAATACTACCAAAGATGACTTTTATCTCTAGGGAAAAGCAGGCATTTAAGTATTATCAAATATACACTTTGGCGCTCCCCCCAAATTACTCTCAATTAAAAACCTTTTCCCTGTAATGAACGCTCCACATTTTTATGATTTTGTGAAACGTCCGAAAAGAACATAAGGGTTCGTTGAGGGGTAAATTTAGTAAAATAACCCACCCCTCGAAGTTGGCATCCTCGTATGTTACTACAATACTAAAACACCAAGTGATGTACGTCTAATTAATAAAATTGACATATTTTCGATTCGCGTAGTTTTTATTATAGTAAAAATCCCCTAGCTACTGCATGCGTCATAATCGCAAAATACATCAATAACAGAAAACAAAAACGCATTCCTAGCAGCAAACCGAAGATTTTTAATTTTTCGACCCCGACCCGTTGATGAGCGCACTGGGTTCGGTAGGTATGCCCATATCCTTATAGTGCCCACGCGCAGAGGGAAAGGATATAGCATTGAGTCGGGTCCACTTATAATGCACAACAGAGGCTTTCTAAGCAAACTAGTTTATGCAAAAGAAATTGCTTGGCCTGAATTTTCGTGGTATGGGTTTTATTTACCATGTTTTTAAATTGTTTTCCCTTTTGGGGG
>JAMZAV010011190.1:0-17977 GCA_024449915.1 Sweltsa coloradensis | reverse complement strand
TTCCCACGGAAGACACGCGTCCGCCACTGGGTCTGAAAAATGTCCTGAGACGCCGTACTTCAGCTGCTGCTGGGGCCCGTGAGAAGACTCTTCCCTACGTCGGTAGGCCTAGCCCGTTCAAACTGCGTTGTGAAGTCGCCGACGAAACGTTATTTTGCGAAAGCCGATAAAGTTTTCCACGTGGAACCATGTTGATTGTATACGGCCCGGATAAGAACCAATTATGTTGGGGCAAGAGATGATATGGGTGATACATGAAAAATGAAAATGAAACTCTGGAGTGAATGGAGGACCATGTTAAAGAAACAAATGAGTGGACTGTAAATGAAGGCCCCTGGTTCTGCGATCCACGGAAACAATAACACACATTTTGAATGGCAAATCACAAGTAAAAACACTGTATTTTTTAATAACTTATCGAAAGTTAAACAGAGAATAACACTAGACCATACGAATGGCCGATGCAGTAAGTAATTTCAGTCTGATGATAAAACATTGTTGAAAACAAAGAAACATAGCGTCCTTTTCAACAACAAAGAAATTAAAATACAAAAGTATTAGGATGGCGGTGAGCATAAAACAATGAAGTTAAATTTGCACAAATAGTACCAGGATGGCTGTGAACAACAAGACAGTGCAAGTGTTGCATAAACAGATACAATTTACATTTCAGTGTATTATTTGAAAAAAAAACATATGTAATATGCACACAAGATTATCAGCTATTTCTACTAGAAGTACCTAGAATATAACACTAATTTGGCCATGCCGTCAAGTGCAGCAGCAATCCCGGGAAATCCCGTCTTTTCTTCGAACGCTCTTTTGTTTCGAACAATCTCATCATGGCAGGCCATTTAATATAATCAGCAGCCTTGTCCACAAGAGTGGAACCAAAAACGTCTGCCCCACACTCCCACAAGGTGGACTTTGTCATGTCAAACCCTATCTGCCATGATCTGGAAATTTGATTTAGTATAAGCCTACATTGCTTTCCCATTTGCAAGATACGGTAGGCGTAGGCCTAATGTGTCAGTAATAATTATTAACTAATTACTAGCGACTTAAAGATGTGTTTACCTGTACACTTCCTGGTTGGACCAGAACCAAATTGATGAAAGTAGTTGTTTGGTCAGTGGTGTAAAAAGGTCTACCACCTACTCCATAATCCGGTCGTTTGAGTACATAGGACCAAGTGTTTTGGTAAAATACTTCAAAAGTAGGTCGCTCGATGCGGAAAAATGACTTTTAAAATCTAGGGAAAAAATTGATTGTGATAATGTCTTGTTTTAGATGTAGCCATCGAACTTTCTAGGCCCGTGAATCTACTTGAGTAGACCAGGCTAGGCCCACCTACATGGCATTGGGACTTACAAGTAGAAACTAAATTGGCAGAGTGAGGTTAAGGGCGAAAATTACCTGAAAAGAGAATACGGGGAAATACTCCTTCACGTAATTTTGCAAAGCACACACGTGCTTCTTCTTGTGGGGGATTAATGGCCATCTTTCCATAAGTTCTCCTCAATCTTCAAAAATAACAAACCCTTTTTGTGCCACGGCATTGACAGCTTCCGCTTCACGGCATCCTTTTAAACAAACCTGCCTCCGAGTCGCTTTCGTTTACTCGGTTTTAAAAAGCAACCTGGTGCCCTAAAATCACGTGACAAAACTGACCGGACGGGTTACTTGGTGAGGTAAACGAAAGCGGCTTTTGATCTGCCGCTGATTAGGGACCTAACAAAATGGCGGACGGCAAACTTCCACCAAACTTCACATCTCAACATTGCCCGGTATATATCAGATCTCCTCGTAAGTATATAGAGCTCAGTGTTCTAGACTACGCTTGTGACACATATTATCATCGCGACGATACTACACTGGTGATACTGATCTTTGACACTTTGAACTGTAACTTCCTGTGTACGTACAGTAGTGACGTACAGTTCATACAAAGACTCATTGTATGCGGTAGTACACGTATGAGCAACGTCAGCAAAATCTTGTCACGTGCCCCTGGCGATACTTCTGTCGTTGGTATGGACCAACTCTGTTACAAGGGGAAAAGCATAGGTAAGGGGTAGGGGAGGGCGCGAAGCGCGTATGTTTTTATAACAATATAATAATAATAATAATATAATAATAATAATAATAGTAACAATAATAATAATGATAATAATAAAATAATAATAATAATAATAATAATAATAATAATAATAATAATAATAATAATAATAATAATAATAATAATAATAATAATAATAATAATAATAATAATAATGTAAAACATACGTGCTTCGTCCCCCCCCCCCCCCACCCCACCTGCGTAGGCCTACCTAAGCTTTTCCCCTAAAATTGCAGAGTTAAAAAGTTGGTCCATACCAACGACAGAAGTGCCCGCCTGCTATGGCGTCACCACCAATGATGGTAAACATAAGTCAGCTTTTCTAACACGTATGCCAAGCTCTAAATGTCACCACTGAACAATGGAAGCGATAAGTCAGCATAGAACGTTCCAGAACAAAGGTGACGAAATAGACGCTTGTACCGGTGTCAATATTGGGCTTCGCAGACGACTTTGTGCTTTTAGCTGACACTGTAGAGGGTGCCCAGAAAATGTTAGGAACCACCAACGATTTCCTAGAAGAGTTGAACATGACTCTTTCAGTTGATAAGTGCCGGTCTTTCATGATCGAGCCGAAGGGCAAAACGTGGTTACACGTTGACCCAGGCCTCACGATTGGGGAGTCACCTATCGAGGCCATAACCCCGACAGGTGCTTTGGATTACCTGGGCGCCACTTTAACTTCTTACAATGGCATGAAATGCCGGAGGGGTGTTTCTGCGTTGATTGACTCGCTCAAGAGGTTTAAACAGGTTAAGCTTAAACCTACTCAGAAGCTGGAACTGTTAACCACGTATTTCCTTCCCCACTTTACCCATCTCTTAATTTATTCCTTGCCATCGAACAATCTCCTATCTGAGCTTGATGTAGCAATCAGGAGTACAGTTAAAGAGATTTTGCGTTTGCCTACTCAGACACCCGATCCGGCTTTATATGCCAGGAGGAGGGACGGGGGACTGGGTATTCCTCAAATGAGGAACATCATTCAATTTGCTTACCTGATGGCGGGTACGAGGCACTTTCAATTGAAGACGTGGTTCTACAATCCGCTTTACAATCAGATAGAGTAGCTGTTAGCTGCTCAAGGACAGCTTCAGTTCTAAAAGTGGAATGACCATCTAGCATTGCCAGTTTAAGGCTTGCTAAAGAAAGGTGTAAAGACAAGATAGCATTGAAACTGGTCAAGAATGATGCTCCATGGGCTCGGTTCTGAGTTTTTCTACCGTTCGCCAATGAGCAATTGCTGGTTGAAGAATCGTTCAAAGTGACCCAATCCCATTTCATTGATGCTATCAAGATTAGATCTAACCTAATGGGTACGAGAACAGGCATAACATTTTCGCAAAGGTGGTTGCATCTCCCAAGTGTAGATACTGCGGAGTAGCAGTAGAATCGTCGGCACACATTTTAGGGCAATGTGGGGCTACGAAAGAGGCTGTCAATGCTAGACACAATCGATGTCTTGACATCATCCAGGATGCTATTGCCTCAAAGGTTCAGCCGGAAGTTATAGTTCGCGAACAGGTTTTTGCCGGGCCTACAGGAAATGTCGAACCAGACCTTGTCATTGTGAAAGACAAAAAGGTCTGGGTCCTGGACATGACCTGTAGGTTCGAGGAGGGCCAATGGCTGGAACGAGCAGACGAGGCGAAGTTTAAACTCGTACCTGCGACTTCGGGTCAGTTTAAGCAAGCTTGGGGATGTGACCAATTTGAGGTGGTGCCATTGATTGTGGGCAACAGGGGCTGTATACCCAAACGGACAATAGATCGGCTAAAGAAAATGGGTATATTGTCTAACTATCTCCTCATCAATCTTTCATTGTCGTCTTTGCGAGCTAGTATCATCATGTTGAATTGTTTCTTAGACAATGGTTGATGTTTTTGGTCGGGGTTGTTTTAATAGGGGGGATTTCTGGTGGGCAGCATCTATAGTCATGGGCTTTTCCAAACCCTTTTATAGTGCTTACACTATCTTTTACTCGGTGACGTTGTACCGTTGGCTGCCCACCAGACAGCCTTGTCCTGAAAGGTCTTTTTATTATGTTGTTACAGTTCATAACTGGAAGTTTTTTCGTCATACTTTCAGTGGGTTTTGATTTCTAAACAGCCTACGTGCTGGAAGACATTCTTTTCTTGGTTTTTACTTGATCTCGTTGAAGTCTTCTCTACGGGAGAATAATCCTAAAGAGGCCAAACTTACCTTTTATCAGTTTTTTCAGTTGAATAGCCAATGCCTCGTCATCTAATTAGTGACGCGCATGAATGGATTAACGAGACCTGCCACGTTTTTGGGTAGGCCAACGATCGAAGAAATATTTCTCATGAATATCGTACTTTAATTATGAATTTTTCGTTTTTTAGTGAGATATTTTCGTGACATTTGGGCCGATTCCGACCAAACGGGTGGGCTACAAGTTCATATTTTACAGGACATTAAGGCAATGGTGATGTATTGCTTTTTTAAAGAAAAAGTTTTTAAAAAAGTTAAACAGAATCCATAGAATGAAGGTTTTATATGATTTTTTTATGTTAATAATAAAAATTTAACAAGTTACAATAGAAACTTGACAACAATCCCAAAATGCAATCAAAAGGCACTTGATAAGTAAATAGATCCGACGAAAACCCAAAAACATTTACAAAAAAAACTAACCCCTTAACCGTCACCCACTTTAAAGCTTTTTACATTCACTTATTGCCAATAACAAAACTTTTTCGATTACCTCAACCATGCCTAAACCCAGGGCCGGATTAAGACTTTTGGCGCCCATGGGCTAAAACAAAAATACGCCCCCCGCCCCTATTTCAACATGCTGAAAACATAATTTTCGTGATTTTTGGATGAGCGTAGCGAAGATTCCATTTCACTTGTTTTTTTTCTTTCTTTTTACTGTTTGTATTATTGTGTGTCTGTTAGCAAGATTCCGGCTAACCCGATACTCCAATTGCAAATGAAATTTTAAAAGGCCCCTTCGAAATCTCTGAACCAAGAACTACCAACTTTTTTTGAGCGAAATCGCAAAATTATTTAACATGAAAATCAAAATGTTACAATTTTTCGATTTGTTTTAAATTTCTTCAACTTACAGCACCTACATGTTTTATCCGATTGAAATGATTTTTCACAGAACCATAATTTTATGAATTAATATACATATTCGTGTGAAATTCGAGCGCAATCGAAAAAAAAATTTTTCATGAAACCCAATGTTACGATTTTTTCGATTTTTTAAACATTCTTTGACTTATAACGACTACATGCTTATCCGATTGTAATGATTTTTGCACAGAACCTAAATTTTATGAATAAATATATTCGTGTGAAATTTGAACGTAATCAAAAATTATTTTTTGATGAAAATCGCAATTTTACGTTTTTTTTTTTTTTTAATACATTTCGCTTATAACACCCACATGCTTTATCCGATTGTACGATTTTTATTATATCCTTAATTTTATGAATTTATATCTTAGTGTGAAATTTAGCGCGATCAAAATATAATTTCTCATGAAAATCACAATTTTACGCTCTTTTTCGTTAAAAAAAAAAAATACGGTCTTCCAACAACGCGCCTGAAAAAGCGTTTGCGAATCTTCCTAGTAGCTTAAATAGTAAAAGTAAAGGGAACTTTTTAACTAGCAATGCAAGTTGATCACCATTGTTTATAATTTCCTTTGCTCTATAGTCCTTGGAAGTCGCGCATATCAGGCATTAGCAAGTGTGTTTTTTTTTGTTTGCCTTGGAGAAGGTTTCAATAACGTCATCATAATTTAAACTAAAAACTTTGTAAGTGGTATAGGAAGTTCATTTAGGGGGGGGGGGGGGAAATTTAACACTTTTAGAACTGCCCATGAAACTATGAAACAATTTAGCTCGGGTGCTTTTATCTTTTTTTATTAAGTTTTTTTTTTCTGTTTGTTCGCTCTCTACCGGGCAAACGGCATATGCGATATATTGATGAAAATTAGAGGGGGCCTTCGAAATCTCTGAACTTGGACTTGCCACGTTTTTGGGTACAATCAAGAAATATTTTTCATAAATATCGTACTTTTACGATTTTTTTCGATTTTAAGTGCGATATTTTCGTGACATTTGGGCCGATTCTGACCAAACGGTTGGGGCTACAACGTTCATATTTTACATGGACATTAAGATAATGGTGATGTATTGCTTTCTGAAAGAAAAAATTTAAAAAGTTAGCAAGAATCCATGGAATAAAGTTTTAATATGTTTTTTTGAGGTTTATAATAACAATTAACTAACAATAGAAACTTGACAACAATTACCTACAATGCATTCAAAAAGCACTTGCAAAGGAAAAGTGGTCCTAGGCAAACTAAAAACTTATAAAAAAAGCTCATCCATCAACGCGGTGGGACTTGAACGTTTTCCCAGTTATCATCATTTAGTGCAAATTTCACTTAAATTGAAGACTTTTGTCCCCCTGTATTTGCCTATAGGCGCCTTCTCACTAGGATCGACTGACAACACTTGTCGCCAAATAGACCTTGAGCTGAAAATATTCGTCATTGCAATATCCCTGCGAAGAACGACAGTGCTTGACCTTTTTTATTTGGAATACTTTCCTTTTTTACTTGGCAGACAACTAAAATCACAAATCTATAAAATTTACAAACTCTAAACAATAATAAGTCTTATTATGACAGTTGACACCGCCTGTCATTTTTTTTGTTTTTTTTGTCAGATTGTTCGCTCTCTACCGGGCTGCGGGCAAACGGCATATGCGATCTTGATGAAAATTGGTGGGGACCTTCGAAATCTTACTTAGAAGAATTTAGACCTGCCACGTTTTTGGGTACAATCGAAGAAATATTTCTCATGAATATCGTTCTTTTACGATTTTTTCCGATTTCTAGTGCGATATTTTCGTGACATTTGGGCAGATTTTGACCAAACGGGTGGGGCTACAACGTTCATATTTTACACGGACATTAAGGTTATGGTGATGTAAGTAATAACTTTCGAACGAAAAAGTTGGAAAAGTTAGCCAGAATCCATAGAAATAAAAGTTTTAATAAGTTTTTTTAGATATCTAATAACAATTAACAAGTAACAATAGAAAATTGGCAACAATCACTTACAATGCGTTCAAAAAGCACTTGCAAAAGTAAAAAGATCCCACGCAAACTAAAAACTCACTTAAAAGCTCATCCATTAACGCGACTAAAAAAAGCGTTCGCGAAGCGGCCTAGTATTTCATATCAACAACGTGATGGTTATCTCGTATCGTAGCGACATTCACGCTATTTTTACATAATCGCACTGCAGTACGCCTTGCAATCTCCGCGTCTATTTTACCATCAGCGGAGATTATGCTGCCCTTAGTACAATCTTTGTCCTGTTCCCAGACCTCTTCTTGTTCCCCATAACCATAACTTCACTCTTGTCCACGCTTATCTCTAGTCCAAATTCTTCCGTACATTCATTCCATTTCTTCACTTTAGTATATTGTCAGCATAAATTAGGTTCTGGACGACTTCCGGCCCATCTCACTCCACTTTCCTCAATATCTCGTCAAGTACAAAATTTGAAGAGCATCGGTGACAGTACACTACTGGACCTGCCCTTGACTTCAACCAATCCGTTTCCGTCCACAGGTCAATTCTGGTCCACGGTTGACCGTCCACTTCTGAATCCATGTAGCTCCTCCCTCAAGCCTCTTTCCACCTTTTTTTTCATTATCTTTTCTTGCACTTTTTCATACAGCTGGGCACAATGGCAAAGAAGAGTGACACCTCTATAATTAATTAATTACCACACTGTTTGGTACTAAAGTACCCTTTTGGAATCTTTTTGTCTCTCCAGCAGGCTGCTGTCAACATTCTGAAAATTCACCAAAACTACAACTTCTTCATCCACCCCGAAGCTTTTGCGATTTTCATTTTCTTCTTCCTCATCTTCTACATCCGTCTTCTTCTGCTTCACTAGGCCAAACTAAAGTATTAAAATTAAATGTTTGGATTTGTTTTGTTGCATTAAGTTTGAGGTAAGGTTTTATTAAATTTTTATTTGCTGTTTTCATTAAAAAGTTCTAATTTTTTTAACCTTAAGCAAAACATTTCAATAAAGTAAAATTTTGTTTTGCAATTTTTGGATTTTTATTTTTTGCTTCACACAATTTTCGATATTTACTTGTCTCTATAACAATGATAAATATTTACAAAATTTGTATAACAATTGAGTGAATCGTTCGGCCTAAATTAAAAGATTTTGAAAGTGTATCCAATCAAACAGGAAACATTCCAAACGACAAAAAATTTTAAATCTAAACTATTTTATTTCATTCTTTTGGTACTTTGCAGGATAGAGATACAACTATCAGAAGACAAAAAGCAAAAATTGATGCCAAAGACGTCACAATTGACCAAATGTAAGTTACATTGTAAAAGTATCTATTTGTTTATTTGTGGCTACATTAAAACAGCGCAATGTCTCACAACTGTAATTTTCCAAATATTGCATAGGGTAACAAAACAATACAAAACGTCACAATTAGTCAGGGACCTATGTGGGTCCCGTATGCTCCTTCGTGAAGGAAGCAAGTGACCTATTGTAACTTGTTTATATGTGTGACGGGATACAAAAAAGTCTTAGTGCCACTTTCAATATGGCGTCATTTCAAAATGGCGGCCATTTTCTTTTAATTCACGTTTTTGCGTGTAGTTCAGTATATTTTCATCCGATTTGATTGATGTTTTGTTACTATTATATCCTGTGTATGCTTTTAAAAGAATGACAATACTGGGTATCATGTATGTGTAAAAGTTTAACTTTAAAAATGGCGCCATTTTAAAGATGGCGGCCATTTTCTTCAGAATCACGTTTTTGCTTGTAATTCAGTTATTTTTCATTCGATATGATGGTGTTTTGTTATTATTATATCTTTTAAATCTGAACTGTACAATTAAGAATCAGAAAAAATTGCCAACCGGGATTTAAACTGAACTTACAAAATTGTGGGTGGGGACCTGGAGCAACTGCATTACCGAGCTAATAACATAATAATGCTGAATTAATGGTGCATAAAAGATTGAATGGAATCTATAACACTATCATTACAAAGGCCTACACCAAAAACAATTAACGAAAATTGGGATTTTTGGTATTTCGTTAGAGGGTCCGACAAAAAAGCATTTTCAATGGTTAAATTGATAGATTCTATTTATATTCTTAAATCACAAGTAAACAACACAAACACAAAAACATAAGGATTTGATTCATTATTCTAAGGAAATATACAATTCTTATAATAAAGGTGGGTGCTTAATATCATTTATGTATGTCTTCACTCATCTTCATATTCGCTCTCATCATCTGAGCTGGTAATAGGTATGCAATCAGCAATATTTCCACATACGTCTTCGTCACCAAAACAAGTGAGCATTTCTGTGCACAACAGTGAATTAGCAGCACACTTGCAACGATGACTGCTGCCTTTTGTTCTTATACAGTTGCTCTTGATGAGTTCAAGTACTAAATGAGGAGCTGGTGGACTACAACAAGCCACAGGAACTTACAGACTACTTTCGCGCTGCCACCCTAAGAGTTGAATCTGGTTAGTTTGGATGTGGTTTGTCACATTCATGCCACTCCATAGCTTGCAGATGAACTCTTTTAATGGCGAGTTTGAGCGATGATCAGCTTGTAGGAGGAAGACTTTCACCCGACACTTGCTTTTGAGTAAAAAGCCACCACATAGGCTCCCCAACATTTGTAATCTGAGTATTTGAAGCATACACGTTGCAAATTAATGTTTCAATTCCTGAGAATATCTGATAATTCATTTGTTTTGCCAAGGTTTTCTAAGGCCTCCAGTGTGCTCTTTCCGGCGGCCACAAAGGGCTTCCAGAAGCTTAGTCGCCCTTTTTTATTGAAAGAACCTGTTACATCTGCCCCGGACACTGCATGCATACCAATAAGGGCTTCTGCCTTCAGATTGCCCCGCTTGTTGTTAATGGATGCAAGGGGTAAAAGTTTTAATTCGCCTTTTGCTTCCAAAGCCTGTGATGAAGTTTGTATCCTTTGGGAATGCAGGACACTTGCTCACACATAGAACAAACACATCTGTGTCCTGAGAGTGTATATATACCTTTGTGGCTCCCCTTTTTCCAGCTTCAATAGCACGGGGAATTATTTTGGTATCTGCTTCTTCATGTGAGCTTCTAAGTGATGAAGCCTCCTGTTGAGTTCCTTGTGCAGTTTGTCGCCAAGCAATTACAACATCTTTGCTTGCATCTCTTGAAATTTCCAAGAACTTCACAGCAAGAAAATTGGACAACTCATCATTGTTATTTCAAGGGAAGCTAATGTTTGGATACATTTTATATATAGGCTTGTGGCTCAATACAGTTATGCGTTGGTTCTTTGTGCCCTTGGCGTCGTTCCATTGTGAACTGTTTCAAAGAGTCGTCAATGTATGAGTCAAAATCAAGTGAAGACAATTATTGTACTTTTCTTACTCCTTGTTGATTCGGTTAATGCAATGATCAGCAAGGTCTGAACAGCTCTCGTTTGTGGTTTGTCAAGAGCTTGTAGCTCTGCCATACCATCAATTACAGCAACACTGTGTTCAGCAGCTACTTAATAATGCATTATACTTTCAGAATTCAAATGCTGGACATTCATACTATCTGGCGTACATTCATGTTTTATTGGGTACAGATTCAAGGAGCTCCATAAGTTTGCTCTTGTTAGAGCAGTGCCACATTGTGCCATCAGGAGCAAACATTGATTGAGGAATCACAGACAGTTCGCAATTAATGATGATGCCATGAATGTTTACCTGTGGACGTGATCTGGCAACAATTAGCATACGCGAAAACAGTTGTCTATCCTGTTTTAGTTCAACAATGGTGTTCTTTAATTTCATTTAAATTTTTTTCACTGCTTGTTTTGCAGGTCTTCAGATTCATTTTTTAACTAGTCCCACAGATTTATTTAACCAGTAGCAATGCGCTCCTCCGTAAACTTTACAAATTGGCTTTGACCCAGATGTGCCATATTGCACATGTCTTCATTTATTTTCACAGGCATTACACACTTGGTATTGATGTTTAAGAGCTCACTTCTACTGTATGTGAATGGGTTTCCAGCTGGATTAAATGATACAAGAACGGCAGAAACCTTTTTGTATTGTTTCGCTGATACCGCTTTCAAACTTAATTCCGAGATTTCGACGAAATCTCCAACTAGTGTGGAATGTGCTATTTTGAGGTCATTATCCTTATTGTAATGAGTTAATGAGAGTTTGTACTTTTTCACATAAAACTTACGTAAATCTGGAAACTCTCTGTAAAATGCTTGATCATACAGGGTAAAAAGAGCGAAAGTATTATTTTATGAGCGTGTAATGCTCCTCGTACATGTGTGCCTTCCAGGATTTGCTTGACAGTGGCTGGGCTGTACAGATTACCCTCAATCCACAAATCTGGAACACCTGTTCCTTCAATGAACATACCAATGGCTCTTAATTGTGCCATAATAGAGTGAAGCTCGCATGTTCCAAGGATCCATTTTGTTTATGTTGTTTTTTTGAGCAAATTCCAAACGTTTGAGAGGTTAAAGAGGCCAATATCCAATGTAACTACTACCTTCTTCTGACACCCGTGAACAATGGAGTTGACCTTCTCTAAAGTCTTCATGAACGCAGTTTGTGTTTGAATGTCTGTTGGGGAAGAAGCAATGAGTGGTTGCACAGAAACTCCAGTTATTTGTCGTGCACAGCTAATAAGAGTGTTGTATGCAGACCAAGTGCATATGAATGTTGTGAATATGTTATCGAATATTTACATTAGTTACGGGATGTTATCGCTCTGAAGTAAGAGAACACTGAGAGAACTGTAATGTTGATAAAACCTATAACTTTTTGTTGAGCTGTTTTAATGCAATTACGTTTTCCATTAATCTTAATAACGTTTTCTAAACTATAGATTAATAGTTTGAGATGTTGTCCGAACATTACTAGTTTGTTCATTTCCTTCCGTTTATGATAACTGCAGTATTTGATGAGGAAACAAAACGTATATTCTAGCATTAATGGTGACAAAAGTGACTTTGGGACAATACTTTTACGCATGGCCCAGCTTCTCTATATCGCCATTTGTAAAATATGACTGGTCATCTCGCGTGTGTTTTACTCTTGTATAGCAAGTTGGTTTAGGTCTGCGGAGAAGTTATCGAATTATTCGGCTGCGTGTGCATTGAACTCACACACTCAAGATTAAGCGCGGAATCTGGTGCGATTCCCTTGCATGGCATCAGTCTGTTATCGGACAGTTGCTGCCAGCCCAGCTGGAGACATTACGCAATGCGTGTTCGAGTTGACTGGACTTCGAGAGGCCCAACAGGCCCACGGGAGCATCGCAAGGCTTGTGTTGAGTGTTGTATAGCTGTGCCTTTATCTAGCGAATTTAGCAAATGCACTTTTATAGCCCAGTGTCCTACACAGTGACCTTAGCTACTACCTACCTCGCAGTGATTTATCAAGACAAGTCAAAGCTTAGTCGAACCTAGCGACAAGTCTAGTGTATTATTATGCGTGTAGCGTGTGTATGTGATGCGTGTATTTTCAGTGCATTTGACCGTGTTTCGCCGACGAGCGTGTGGGTGGTGGATGAGATGCGGGAAGCTATCGAATTGCGGTATATTGTCGCATGTGTGTACGAGATCCAACAGTTACGGCCGGCCATTGGGGCTATTTTCTTGGGACACAGTTTAGTAAGGCTGACAGTGCGTCTACCGACCTAGAGACAGTCACAAGTCTGTGGAGTATTATATTTATAATGCGTGATGCGAGTGTATGTGCGTGTAAATTCAGTGCAGAAGGCAACTCGCAATCTGGTAAAACTTAACCTACAAATTCTTCCTATACCAAGCGTCGTCCATGATTTACGCGGGGTTTTCAACCAAACTTCTGTTACGAGGACAGGTAAGTGTTCCGGATAAGAATATTCAAATTAACGCAACACAGGGATCAGATTTACTGAACATTATTAAATTAGCATCTACACAAATATGTTTAGGTTTGCATTCAACAAAACTCATGTTAAGATGACATCGATATGTTACCGTTAAGAATATTCAAGTTCACGTAACAATGGGATCTGCTTAACTTGACAAAATTAAATTTGAATAAAAAAAAGTTATGCGGTTAGGCTAACTTTAGCAAATGTATGTCTTAAACATAGCTTATTATTGATATAACCTATCCTTTTGCTAGCAATAGGTGACATTATGAGTTTGTTATGATAATTCATAACCTGTTAGTACAACATTACAGTTTTCTCAGTGAAGAGTGTTGTTATTCAGTTTCATTCATTGAGAAACACTCTAGTTGATGTATTGGATTAAAAAGAAAACATTCCAGAAATGCATTATCCATTTCAGCCGAGTATCGACCCCGGGTCTTCCAATACCGATACGATTTTCTTTTCACTTTCGGGATTGATGGTGTGAATTAAGTTATTACGTTAGTCTCGGTAGCTTATGGGAGTTAGCACCCGACCCACAATTGCGAGACCCGGGTTCGATACCCGGCTGAGATGGATTTTTCTCTTGTAACGATAGCCGTTGAAGACAACCATAAAAAACCAAAAATGCTGTAATATAACAAAACATTATTCAAATCGGATGAAAATCAACTGGAGTTACCACTTAAAACGTGATTAGGAAGAAAATGGATGTCATTTTGAAATGGCATTATCTTCAAAGTTGAACTTTTAAACATACACAAACCCAGTATCGAAATAGTACTATAAAAAACATACATACGCTACAATAATAACAAAACACCATTCAATCATGAAGAAAATTGACTGAATTACAAGCAAAACGTGATTCAGAAGAAAATTGAGATAAAAAAAAACGACTTTAAAGATGGCGCCATTTCGAAATGGCGCCATTTAAGTTTTACTTTTACACACACATGAAACACAGTATCGACATACTATAGAAAGCATACATAAGCTATAATAATAACAAAACACCATTAAAATATGATGAAAATTAACTGAATTACAAGCAAAATCGTGTTTCGAAAGAAAATAGCCGTCATTTTTAAATGACGCCATCTTGAAAGTGGCACCAAGACATTTTGGTATCTCTACACATAAATCAACAAGGTAAAATAGGTCCCTTGCTTTCTTTACGAAGGAGCATACGGGATACAATATTTTACACTATGGTCCCGCAGTAAATATAAAATACAGTATAAAATTTGTTACATAAAGGTGACTATAAAAATAATAAACATGAATGTATGAGTGGTGTTGTATGTATGTTGGAGTGTTTGATTGTGTGTGTGAGTTTGTGTAAGTGTAAATATAAATTGTGGGTGCTGAAGGAGTGACTGAAGACATTAGTGAAGTTAATTATCGGTTATTTCTTTTACTTGATGACGAAAGTGATGAATATTTATATTGTGCAAATCTAAATGAGGCATATTCAATGTCAAAATATTGTTATAAGTAGACTGTAACCTTAACAAACAGGAATACTTGTGCACATATATTTATAATGCGGGTGGGGGGGGGGGACAACAATAAATCTATATATAATATATAATATATATATATATATAGGCCTATAGTTAAAGATACTTTGGCTCAAATTGATCTTTTAAAACAATTTCTTGTGACCCCACAACAGAATGAAGCTAGCTACAGGCGCCAAACGAGGAACAGCAGGAAGACTGGTGAGTGAATCTAAATTATACTAGATTATCAAGTAAATATTCGTTTATGGAGTAATATGAAAATGAGATAAGGAACTTTTTTACCGAGTATTCTTCTCCTGACGCAGACACTTATTGTTTCTGTCCACGTGACCTTCCTCAGTGAGTGGAGAGACAGTTGACCGAAAATGTTTATTTCGGGTAAGCTGTTGGTAGGAGGCCTACTCAGTCTCTCCAGTCATTCTCACTATCTATCCAGCCTCTTAACATTAATTGCTGCGCACACTTAGAAATAAATAACCTTCAAAATGTTTTTTAGGTACCGTATATTAATGCAGCTATGTATATTCTGCATTTCAGGACGAGGCGAGTCACCCGGGCACAAGCTCTGGTCATGGTGGACGTCGAAACGTCAACGCTCAACCTCAGGACGAGGCGAGTCACCCGGGCACAAGCTCTGGTCATGGTGGACGTCGACACGTCAACGCTCAACCTCAGGACGAGGCGAGTCACCCGGGCACAAGCTCTGGTCATGGTGGACGTCGACACGTCAACGCTCAACCTCAGGACGAGGCGAGTCACCCGGGCACAAGCTCTGGTCATGGTGGACGTCGACACGTCAACGCTCAACCTCAGGACGAGGCGAGTCACCCGGGCACAAGCTCTGGTCATGGTGGACGTCGACACGTCGACGCTCAACCTCAGGACGAGCGAGTCACCCGGGCACAAGCTCTGGTCATGGTGGACGTCGACACGTCAACGCTCAACCTCAGGACGAGACAAGTCACCCGGGCACAAGCTCTGGTCATGGTGGACGTCGACACGTCAACGCTCAACCTCAGGACGAGGCGAGTCACCCGGGCACAAGCTCTGGTCATGGTGGACGTCGACACGTCAACGCTCAACCTCAGGACGAGGCGAGTCACCCGGGCACAAGCTCTGGTCATGGTGGACGTCGACACGATACGATATTTTCGTGATATTTGGACCGATTCTGACCTTACGGTTGGGGCTTCAACATTCATTTTTTTCATTGACATAATGATTATAGTGATAGTGTCTCTTGAAAGAAAAAATTGAAAAAGTTCGTCAAAATTCATAGAAATAAAGGTTTTAATATAGGCCTTTTACAGGTGTATAATGAACAAGTAATATCAAGTAACTATCGAAAAAGTAATGAGATTCCACATAAAAACGTAATCATTGGACACAAATATTCCAAAAAAAGCTAATCCATCAACGCGACAGTAAAAAGCGTTCGCGAAGCGGCCTTGTTATTACAGATTAATTCATTCACAATTTACTGGCAATATTAATTACTGTATATTTCTAGGTGTACTTATTCGCCAAACTTCATGCAGGAGCGCTCTAGCGGCAAAAGTGTTAACTATATCAGCAAATGAGAGTCGCACGCCATGACGGTTGCTCACTATGACAGTTGCCCCACTATATAAATGTAATTTTAAATCGAGATTATGGCCAGTTGCACATAATTATTTTATATATAAAATAATTTTCGAAACCAGGAGCAACTGACATTATGACGAACTGCCATAGTGGGATTTGAAATGAGTTTTCAACGTTATACATATGGCATGCTAGTACAGTCCGTAACATAATATTAATATTTTTTAAAAAGTCTCAGCCTTAAATAATAATAATATAAAAAAATCTAATTAAACAATAATATAATTATGTATGTGCACTGTAGGTGGGCACTGTTATAAGCCAACGTGTATGTATTTGTATCGTCTTAAGGGTCAATTCTAATTATATAGCTAATTGTGACAGTCTGAGAGGTCAGTCGATAGACAAAAACATAATAAGATATTTTGCATATAGTTCATTATAATGTAAAAATCAATAAAGTCAAGAAAATCAGTCGTCAGCCCTGTTATAACATTATGGTATTATATTTGGGGCATAGTATTTAGCAAAAATTCAGCTTATTGGTGATTTTTTCCTCTAAACGCCAATATAGGGTTATTTGACACTGACAGGACTAATCGTGAAATGTCAATTAATTAGGCTATCATGCAAGATCATCACGCATTTTGAATATTGTTTGCATCTCTATACTCTCCTATACATACTTATAGGGGTATTTAACCGCTAAACTCAAAAAATATATTTCATTCAGGCTATCTAGTAATGAATTTAGCAATTAACAGAAAAATTATTGCGGCCACCATGAACTCCCAAAAAATTGTCAAACATGACATATTTCAAGCTAGGTCCCATCGGCATAAATCTCTCATAAGAAATAACATGGGGACAATCTTTATGCCCCGTGACCTTGGAAGATTTTGATCCCCAAAAATATTGGCCATTATTGACGTACTCTACAGACTTTTCTGTAAATTCTCTATATTTTGTTTTGTAATTTGGGCAAGTAGTTCGGTCAAAATATGCTGATTACCAAGATGGGGTGTGATTTTGGAATACATATTTTTGCGTGTTTGAGGGTATATTTTATGCACAGTTTCAAGACACGATGTAAAAAAATGAGCATTTTAGATTGGAACTATGCTCTAGTATCTATGTGAACCAAAAAAGAACCAGGTTAAAGCCGATTTAAGAAATTTCCCAAAACACCAATTTTTGCAAATTTCTGTATCAAAATAATTTAAAAATTCGTGTTAAATCACAGTTTCAAGATACAAATTTTTAAACTGTCATTTTAGTGTAGTATTGTGCTATAGATCATGTGGTAAAAAATATTTTTTTGACTTAATAGCCCCTTTAAATAGGTATTGTAGCAGCAATGTAACAAAACTATTTACATTCCATTTGTTTTCTCTTTTCAGAATTCAAGTACAAGTTCACCAATTTTTTTTTGCTTGCATGTTATTAACTAGGAAACGCTCAGTTGGACGCGTTGATAAGCGAGCACGTGTTACATGAATTTTAAAATTTGTGACGTTCGCTGTCCACGGGGCCATGTTTCCAATATTATTTATTATTAGCAAGGTATTTGGGTAAACCCGTGGGTAAATTTTTACTTTGTGGATAAAATCCACCGCCATCTAGAGGTGTTGACATCATTTCCTTGGGAAAACTATTTAAACTCTTTGGTAACAAATAATACACTGCTTCCTCGATAGAATTTTGATTACTTCTAGGTGGCCGTGCATAGTGCACCTCGTGCGAAATTGCGTGCCATG
>JAMZAV010011189.1:0-21728 GCA_024449915.1 Sweltsa coloradensis | reverse complement strand
ATTTATTAATTTTGATATAGTTCCAACGTTTCGGGCAGTTCTCCCTGCCCATTCCATCTACTCGTACGCTGAGGTCATTTAAAAGTAATAGAGTGTGTTGATGTCTTCACAGTTTTGTAAAAATATCTGGATGTTCATAATATGTTGTCATTAGTACCTATGTTTTCTAAGCTTTTTGGTTTTGTCTTTGTATCCAGTTGCAGTGTTGTTAAGAAGTAAGGTTTTGTTTGTTTTGATATTGTTTTATGTGTTTAAATTTCCTTGAAGATGGGCAGGGAGAACTACCCGAAACGTTGGAATAAATAAAAATAAAACCACACGGACTATCCGAAAATACAATGTGTGCATATTCAATCCGTGTAAGTCTGCGATATAACATATATGTATATATGAATATAAGATTTTTAAGCATAAGCCCGCTTTAAGGACATAGTTATTGATTCATAGCAGTTGTCGAAAAAGTTTGCCCCGACTGGGGTATATATATATAAATTGCGCAATTTTGTACAGCAAATTTGCTCAAAAAGTGAAGACAAATTTTCTAAGCAACATAATTTTAGTTTGAGTGTACTAAAACTCGAATATATACATTAATTGCGAAATTTCGTACAGCAAATTCGCTCAAAACGTGAAGACAATTCTTCTTTACGACACGATTTTAGTTGGAGTGCACTAAAACTCCAACGTTGTCGTAAAATTGTCTTGAATGTTTGTAGTTGCCATGTTACTACAAAGTGGCATGATACTGATAAAACCATATACCAAACTAAGTTTAGATGAGAATTAAACGACACTGTTATCTCAGCAATCTTATCATTGTACAATCTTACAAAACTAATTTTGATTATATTAATAAAATAAAGAATTGCGTTCACGATTTCACAAAATAACACCAACTTTTGTACTGAATGTTGCATCGTATGGACACTCAGATATTTTCCTCAAATATTAGATTTATATAAAATATAAAATATGTTTCAAAAAATCTATTCAAATCGGAACGAGTATTAAGAAGGCTCCATAGCTCAAGGCTCTCAGAAATCTAATCATTGTACTTTCTAATAAATCCTATTTTGATTATATTGGTAAAATCAAGAATTGCGTTCACGATTTTACAAAATAACACCAACTTTAGTGCTAAATGCTGCATCGTATGGACATTCAGAATATTTCCTAAAATATCAGATCTATACAAATAATAAATATGTTCAACAAATCTATTCAAATCGGACGAAGTATTAAGAAGGCTCCATAGCTCAAGGCTCTCAGAAATCAATCATTGTACTTTCTAATAAATCCTATTTTGATTATATTGGTAAAATCAAGAATTGCGTTCACGATTTCACAAAAAACACCAACTTTAGTGCTGAATGCTGCATCGTATGGACATTCAGAATATTCCCCAAATATCAGATCTATACAAATAATAAATATGTTTAACAAATCTATTCAAATCGGAACGAAGTATTAAGAAGGCTCCATAGCTCAAGGCTCTCAGAAAATCTAATCATTGTACTTTCTAATAAATCCTATTTTGATTATATGGTAAAATCAAGAATTGCGTTCACGATTTCACAAAAAAAAACACCAACTTTAGTGCTAAATGCTGCATCGTATGGACATTCAGAATATTTCCCCAAATATCAGATCTATACAAAATGATAAAATATGTTCAAACAAATCTATTCAAATCGGAACGAAGTATTTAGAAGGCTCCATAGCTCAAGGCTCTCAGAAATCTAATCATTGTATTTTCTAATAAATCCTATTTTGATTATATTGGTAAAATCAAGAATTGCGTTCACGATTTTACAAAAGAACACCAAATTTAGTGCTAAATGCTGCATCGTTTGGATATTCAGAATATTTCCTAAAATAATCCAGATCTATACAAATAATAAAAATATGTTCAACAATCTATTCAAATCGAACGAAGTATTAACAAGGCTCCATAGCTCAAGGCTATCAGAAATCTAATCATTGTACTTTCTAATGAAAACCTATTTTGATTATATTGGTGAAATAAAGAATTGCGTTCACGATTTCACAAAAAAACACCAACTTTAGTGCTAAATGCTGCATCGTATGGACATTCAGAAAATTTCCTCAAATATTAAAATCTATACAAAAAAAATAAAATATGTTCAACAAATCTATTCAATTCGGAACGAAGTATTAACAAGGCTCCATAGCTCAAGGCTATCAGAAATCTAATCATTGTACTTTCTAATAAAACCTTTTTTGATTATATTGGTAAAATAAAGATTTGCGTTCACGATTTCACAAAATAACACCAACTTTTGTGCTAAATGCTGCATCGTATGGACATTCAGAATATTTCCTAAATATCAGATTCTATACAAAATAATAAAATATGTTCAACAAATCTATTCAAATAGGAACGAAGTATTAACAAGGCTCCATAGCTCAAGGCTATCAGAAATCTAATCATTGTACTTTCTAATAAAACCTATTTTGATTATATTGGTAAAATAAAGAATTGCGTTCACGATTTTACAAAAGAACACCAAATTTAGTGCTAAATGCTGCATCGTTTGGATATTCAGAATATTTCCTAAATATCAGATCTATACAAAATAATAAAATATGTTCAACAAATCTATTCAAATCGGAACGAAGTATTAACAAGGCTCCATAAGCTCAAGGCTATCAGAAATCTAATCATTGTACTTTCTAATGAAACCTATTTTGATTATATTGGTGAAATAAAGAATTGCGTTCACGATTTCACAAAAAAAACACCAACTTTAGTGCTAAATGCTGCATCGTATGGACATTCAGAAAATTTCCTCAAATATTAAATCTATACAAAAAAAATAAAATATGTTCAACAAATCTATTCAATTCGGAACGAAGTATTAACAAGGCTCCATAGCTCAAGGCTATCAGAAATCTAATCATTGTACTTTCTAATAAAAACCTATTTTGATTATATTGGTAAAATAAAAGATTTGCGTTCACGATTTTACAAAATAACACCAACTTTAGTGCTAAATGCTGCATCGTATGGACATTCAGAATATTTCCTAAAATATCAGATATATACAAAATAATAAAATATGTTCAACAAATCTATTCAAATCGGAACGAAGTATTAAGAAGGCTCCATAGCTCAAGGCTCTCAGAAATCTAATCATTGTACTTTCTAATAAATCCTATTTTGATTATATTGGTAAAATCAAGAATTGCGTTCACGATTTTACAAAATAACACCAACTTTAGTGCTAAATGCTGCATCGTATGGACATTCAGAATATTTCCCCAAATATCAGATCTATACAAAATAATAAAATATGTTCAACAAATCTATTCAAATCGGAACGAAGTATTAAGAAGGCTCCATAGCTCAAGACTATCAGAAATCTAATCATTGTACTTTCTAATAAATCCTATTTGATTATATTGGTAAAATCAAGAATTGCGTTCACGATTTCATAAAATAACACCAACTTTTGTGCTAAATGCTGCATCGTTTAGACATTCAGAATATTTCCTAAAATATCAGATCTATACAAAATAATAAAATATGTTCAACAAATCTATTCAAATCGGAACGAAGTATTAAGAAGGCTCCATAGCTCAAGGCTCTCAGAAATCTAATCATTGTACTTTCTAATAAATCCTATTTTGATTATATTGGTAAAATCAAGAATTGCGTTCACGATTTTACAAAATAACACCAACTTTAGTGCTAAATGCTGCATCGTATGGACATTCAGAATATTTCCCCAAATATCAGATCTATACAAAATAATAAAATATGTTCAACAAATCTATTCAAATCGGAACGAAGTATTAGTGGTAGTCGCTACCGCGGGTATAGAGCTAACTATCATACCCAACGCGGCGGGTCCACATCCTCTCGATACCCTCGTTGTTTGTATGTCTACACCACACAATCATCACTTCAAACTACATCATTCACAGCCTCACCGCTTCTTATCGCAACTGCTCTGGAAATATCCTGAAAGTTCCCTGGGAAATCGAAATCGAAATCAATTGAAATGTTCCTCATTAGAATTAAGTGAATTAGTTTAATCCAGTGTGAAGTTTTTAATTAATTAACTCACTGGATTGCACAATCACAGGATAAGTAATTAGTATAATTAAACAGCTAGTTGTTTCGTATTTCTGAAATTTAAACTTCCAAAGGGTAAATTAAATCGGCGTCGTCAATTAATTTCCCCTTTTACGTCCGAATCTCTTCATCTAGCTTTAGTATAGAGACTCTTAAGGCCGGTGGAAACTTTCAGGTGGAAAACTATACGTACTAGATACGTACTGATAGCAAACTCGAAAAAGTATATAAAATTATTATAAAAGCAAGCTTTGCATTGAATGAACGTTGCTTGTTAAACATTAAAAAGGAAAAAATTGTAAGAGCTTACAAGCGTTAAGTTGTGGTGTTATTCTGTCGAATAAAGAGGCAGAGTAAACTATGAAAAATTTTAAACTAATTAAAAAGGGAAAATTTGATTTTATTGAACACATACAGAGCGTCTAAGAGAACATATTTGAATAATAAAAAAAAAACAGGGCATAATTTGCACAGTAAAAAAATAGTAAATTTCTGTGATTACAAGAGAGAAGATTAAGAACATAATTCAAATTGGAAATTGGAAATTATGTGACAATAATTTATTATAAACTTGAGATGTTTAATGCGAAATAAGAAGATCAGATTAATGTTTGTTCAGTACATTATCCCTTTCAGCACCAAATTAAATTGGTGAAAATTAAGTTATTTTAAGCAATAATTTCAAATTATCTAATTTTTCTAAAAAAAATTTGTGATTTTTAAATATTTGTTATCGTGTTTTTAGGAATTTAGGTAAATTTGGATCTTTAATTAAAGCTTATTTTAAGTAAAGATGTTAATTTTATGTACATTCCATAACAAGTTTTTTTTTTGATTTGTTTGCATATTTTACATTTTATGATTGTTGTGTAGTAGCAATACTGAAATATATTTCTTTCCGGACCCTACCAATTTTTTCCCTTCCATTATTTAGCCTTTTTTGCAGATGTGTATTTTCAATCTTCTCTATAAAAGGTACTTTTCGTCCAATCGGGATGGGGAAAAATGGGGTCAAATTGAAAAAACTATCTCTTACCCTGGTATAACTTTAGGATGTTTATGCCATGATCATGGACAATCGGTCTGAAGTACGGAGAGGTAATATTATCTTACTGAGTACAGACAGTCGGCATGTGATAAACGCAAAGTATGCGCCAAGCGTTGTATTCCTAGGCCTCGCACGTCGCTGGGTGTCTGCAATCACTCCCGGCTCGGAGCCGCAGCTGCGTTTCACAGAACCTCTCAGTCCCCCCCTACCCCCCCCCCACACACACCTGCCCACGTGACGCGAGAGTGACACAGCGAGGGATGAAATACAATATAATGTTCTTACTTCTCCTCTCGCGAAACAAGATGGTTGATACATGCGACGAGTTGGTCCAGGACTCTACACTAAGTTATTTCAACCATTGGAAAATATTCAAGACAGTATTTCATTTTTATATTTCAATAACAAGCTAAAGAAAGCATAATTTGTCGTTAAAAATAGAATCATTTTTATTAAATATGGAGAAATTTCTCGATTTGGTTAGTCGGGAAACACTCCCGTAAGTGAAGACAATTCCGCAATACATTCTGGATTGTACTAAATGTATTAAATATCGATTATTTAGTAGTGTTTATTATAGTAAAAATCTGTGTTATTTGTGGATTATTTATTTGTTATTTGTGTTATAAGTGGAACAAGTATTTTAGGTGTTTTACTAAATTTTCGAAGAAGTCTTATAATTTTCAACGAGGCTGACAGGAATGGATTTAACATTGAAACAATAAATTTTTTAAAGTACAAATAATACGACATTTTATACTATTTTTGCCAAAGGGTTGTTGTAATTTTTTAACGACAGCATAGTTACATAGAAACGTGAGTACCTATTTCGTTATCTTTCATTCACATTTACGTTGTAATCTTTTCATTTGCACATTTGATTAGCGTTATTAAAGGTTTGCCGAACAATAAACCTTTACTTTTATATTTGCGTTAACTTTTTATGTGTACATAATTCCTTCTTTAATACAATGTATTTTTAACAGTCTTATTTTCCTTAATATTATTCATTTTATAGTACCTAAGAAACAAATTGTTATTTTATTGCTAAATATTTCCTAAACTCCTACGACATCGTTTTATTATCTTCGAAATAGTGGACTACAAACATCAAAAGTAAGTTTTAATAACGAACAACCATAAATTCAATGTTTTCTTGATGTTAGTGGCACCCTTAACTTCAATAACATGTGCGTCGGGGCCTACAGGGTTGGCTTGGTCGCTTTGATTTACTGTCCCCCACTGAAAATCAGTTATACAACTGAGTGTGTCGACTCTAAATACAATTTATTATTTATTAGTTTTATGTGAAATATTGTGGAAATAGTTCACCAAAAAATGCATGAAGTTTTTCGGTAATTCCCTTGTTTTTTTTTAATTTAACGTCTGCTTCAATAAAAGTATCTCAAAAGATAGAAGAGTTGGAGATGAGCGTCTAGTATCAACAAGTTGTTGTGTTAGTAGTGGCAACAAGTAGTTCCGGTGGTCGCGCAGTTGAACGCTGCCTCGACAAACATCATCGATAAAGAAGTAATTCTCAATCGTAGGCGAAACAAATCTTTACTTCTCTGTAGTCATACTCATAAAATTAATGTGACGTTATTATGTATGATTTGTTTCTTATCTTCTTATCATCAATCAAAACCCATTGTGTAACACTTTCAATTGTTTGCAGTACTGGTGTTTTAATGTAAATTATACATAACGGATTAAAATGAATTGAAAATTGAACTGACACCACACCAAAATTGTGCACATATTTAACAATATTATTAAGATATTATGGTCAGGTGGTTTCGGTGAGTGAAACTATTCTCATGTTTAATGTCGGTACGGTATGTGTTGTTATCTAAAACAATTTCTACTTCTCTTTATTGTCGAATCGTCTTGTTAATTTCAATCAATTGGCTTGTTCACTGCGACTTTTACTCACCACGCTGCGCTATTGTACTAACCCCCCACCGCCGTCTGGATGCCTGTAAAGGCGGATGTAGAGTGTAGAAAGGCGGTGATAGCCCAACTTGCGGGTGTCATGGCTGCTCATAGCTGTCAGCAGCCTACTGTTTTTATTGTCAATTTGCATTTGTTTTAGTTGAAAGCAAAATGACCAATTTCTGTGTGTATTCGTGTAAGGAGAGAGGAGGGCATACTGTCGTGTTTATTACTACAAATAAATACAATCACACATAATATACTGACAATTGTGTCTTTATTCGGCTTCCTGCCTACGTAACCTCTCTCATGTCAACAAATCAGCCCTAGGCTTTGCTGAGGCGTATGCAAGTAGGGCCTAGGCCTATACTTGCTAATTTATAATACCATGATTTTAATATGCCTAGGTCTACATCTAATGCTGAAGAAAAGCCTAGGCCCTAGTCCTTAGTAGCCTTGTTCCAAGTAGGCCTAGGTCTAATCTCCAAAACCCAGTGCTAGGCCCCAGGTTTAGACTTCAACGGCGCCATGTGCTTTCAGCTCTTATTTTAATTTTCCTATCGTTCACGTTTTTCATTGTTTAAAGTTTAAAACAAACAAAATATGTATTGAATAAAATTACTTGAAATAGGCCGTACGACTACTTACGTAAAACCATTGATTAAAGAAGGAATGGTAAAACAATACGTAAACAAACAATCGAGGAAGCATACAGATTTGACAATGCAGAGCCTGCTATACATAGTTTATTTCAAACACCGCCACGGTCTTAGGGCAGGGTCCACTAGATACCTAACAAGCAGCTCGGAATAAGTATCTAGTGGACCCTGGTTTTGGGGTTTAGTGCAGTGGCGCGATCTGCGTGGAGCTTTGCGTGAACAAGCCAATTGTACTAGTTTAACATGATTTGTTATCTGAAAATTTCCTTGAAATAATGAGTCTATAGTGACTCCAATTTCATGCTATGTAACAAGAGACTTACAATTAATTTAAAATCACTCTCACAGTTATTTTTTACTACAATTCAGAAATTAAAAAAGTTCGCCCCAACCGGGAATCGAACCACTTCTTTTTTTCTGAATTGTAGTAAATAATAACAATTACACATACGGAAGTGTTTCCCGACTAAACAAATCGAGAAATAAACACTCTCACAGTGTTCAATTTATGAGAACTGATGATATTTATTTATTTTAATTTATTCTGAAAAATATAAGCTTAACGTTTTAAAATTTATAATTTCATCTAAATTTAAAAACACTAAACTCAGCATCAATGCGACAAGACTGTATCACACTTTCTTGCAGTATTTCATGGCAGGATCTTACACATAACCTAGAGCTCTCATTAAATTCAAATGAGTTTTAAGTAGAACATTTCTCACGTCTTTGAAAGATATTACAAGATGGCAGCCATTTAGAATTCACAAAGGGTTAATTTACATAGGATTACTCTTCCGCTCACTACCTTCAAGACAACCGTCATGAAACATTTAGTAAGTTACTTACATCGTAGGTTGTACATGGAAGCAAAGCTATAGTAAAATATTCGTTTTTAGAAAAGTCAGTCTCAGCTATTTCATAATAATTCGTTATTTATCGCTGCAGCAAGATTAAATCAGGGAGGATGACCCCTTGAGAAAGAGTAATTGAATATTTATTGGACTAAAAGTGATATATATATATGTGTGTCCAGTCGTGCCGGTTTGACCGGTACAGTACCGTTTTCAGAACACTTGTACTGGTGTCCCGAGAGACTCATTAAAATGGCGTATTTGTACCGATTTGCAATTTTGGGGAGAAAGTGTCCCGGTATTTTGTTAACTATACCGTGCATGGAAGGATAATGTTTTACTTTAAAAAATACACTCCTCTGATAAATACAAATAGTAATACCATTGAAATAGTTCTTCCACTTCCAAAAAGATAATTCGATTTCTCTAGGGGTGTGCAAGTATTATTAATAATTTTGGTGGAGGTGCCGGGTCGCGCGCGTATGTGAAAACGTAAAAATCGTTATCTATTTTTGTAGCTTCCTTACCATGACATATAAAGATTGATACACGTCTTTATTTTTTAGTCGAGGATTAATTAGCCATCTAGGCCTTATCTTTCATCGAACCTAGTCTAATATTAAGTTCAATTTTTCTTAATATATTTGGATCTAGCATACAATACTCATAGTCTTATTTATAACAATTCACCAATACATTTGAGGTAATGATTTACATAATATTATAGTCCAAACTTAATTTGAAATGTGAACGTATATTATAAATTTAACACAATTATTTATTTCAATCATACAATAATAAATTAAGTGATATTTTAAAGAGGTTTGCAGAATTTACTTCCAATTTGTTTCATACATCAGATTTCCATAACATTTTACTCTAAAGAAAGTAATGTAAATGTTAGACCAAAATTATTAGCAGGGACTCGGTGCCTTTGAACGTTCATTACGTGGTATCGTGGTAAATAAGTTTTTTTTATAACTGAATAGGATAGACGTTAAATAAATAAATAATAAATAAGTAAATAAATAAATATCAAATTACTGCGGTACACTCGGCCGTGTTGTTGGCTATGCCTTCATATGGCGAACTATGGCGATATTTACACATCTAACTATAGATTTTACAAGATCTTTGGTTAGAGGTTCTCGAAGATGTTGTTGTTGTTGTTGTTGTTGTATGTAAGATGTCACAACCTACTCTAGATGGTAGTGGATTGAATCCAAATATCTAACGCCGTCACTATATAAAGCAGACCTTTAGTTTATCAGCAACGTTGATCAATTATTAACAACATTGGCCGTCGGTTTTCAATCAGTTATTACAGTCAATGCGTTGTAGAATTTATGTCTATATCAACAAAATCTTTTTGAACCGAGTAAAGAAATTAACATGCGCAATGTTTAATTTGATTCACCACGACCGTTTGATGATATAACGTTCTTTTCTAGACCATGCATGCTCGCATGTCTATCTATGTATTTTACAAAAACATATTTTTAATAAAATAAAAAAATGGAATTAAACGAGAATACGAATTGTTGTTGTTTTTTCTTTGTAGCGTACAAACGACATTGTTGTATTCACAACTAAGTGAAAATTACTATATTCATCAAGGATTTATAAACAGACAATAACGTCTCAAAATATCATTTTCACCATCACTAGCTTGATCTATTTCGCTAGAGCAATGCAATACAAAGTGTTATCATCCCTTCTTTGAGCATGGCCGTCGCGAAACACCCCTTTCTCCCATGATGCTTTGCGCCCGCGACGTAGATTCCGAACAAGTTAACTCGTGTTATTTTGTAAACTGACGATGATCGTGGGCTGTACACGAACCCGAGGAGTCTCGGGATTTCACAATGGTTCGTTAACTACCAATTAAAGCAAGTATTTATTCAATATTGCCACTCGAACTGCTGTAGCCCGCAGTACGGGGAATTCAAACTCGAGATCTCGAAAACATTTAGCGCGCTATTATATAACTGTTGTGCAATTAATTCTGAAGAATCGTAGAGTCAATTAAAACAACGTATTTATTTCGTACACAACCAATTAAAAACGATATTTAATCTAATTCATGATTTTAATAGAGCCTTACTTAACCTCCTAAGCAATTGCACGTTTAAGGCCAATCGTCAAAACACAATGTGCAGGTCTTTTTGGAAACATGTATAAATCAAATGAAGTGACTACGTTGTTTTGGCAACAAATATTAATTTTGGTGACTAAAGACCGATAGTGAAAACCGTTCATACTATAAACTCATTTTTGCCCCCACCCACATCACACTGAACAATTATCTGGCGGATGATCCGCTATTCCCCAAATTAAACCCCCCATTTCCAATCATACAGTCTGTAAAAATCCACGACTCCGCGTTCTCATCATCAGGCCCCATCAACCGTAATTTATGGCCTTAGGCCGGGATTTACATTGCAACTCACGGACAAGGCGTTCCGATGAGAAGAAGATTGACAGCTGCCGTTGCGCTTATAATCCACACGGGTCTTAAGGTTCCGAGTTCGAGTTCTGGTTCGAAGCTGATTGCATTTGTATTTTTGTCATGTTCTCATATCAATACAAGTATCCAACCCACTAGCAAACCAGCTTGAGTTAATGAAATAACCGACACCAGACATTAGGATAATGCTTTGTGTGCGTTTCGACCACTGTAGGTGTGGTATTGAATATTCTTTAACATACTATTTTTTTTTATGATATTATAATCATCTTCACCTCTTTGCTTTTAAACCCTTTTTCAATTTCTTAATTTCTCGTGGGAAACCTACCCAGGGTGTAATTCAGGTGTCTAACTAGATAAATATGGATCTTGTGGAAAATTGTGAAGGGATGTCCGAGGACTCAATCCCTTGCATTCGCATTAACGACTGAGGAAAACCTCGGAAAAATCTTCAGTCAGGATTGCCGGTCTCGACGGGTTTTGAACCCGGGACCTCCCGCGCTTAGCGCTCGAGCCAACACTGTCGGTTATAAAACTTCACTACAACGTTTCACATAAACATGTTCTCTTTTATCACGATTGTCTTTTATCTTCATCTCCTTGTATTGTCTCAGATAAAGCAGGACAGTATTAAGTCTTCTTCCTTGTAGCTAGCCAACCTGTTACCTCTGTGTTGTTTGGGCGTACTAAGCGCGGCGGACGCTTATCGAACCACTCTGATCGCATCTGGGAGCCCCTTGCACCCTAAAGGGAAGAACGATGGAAGGAGATTGGAGTCTTAATATAGATTGTGTTTCCTGCCCCTCTTTTCTTTGCCAGAAAATTGGAACTGTCTTAGGAACGCTGATACCAATATAACGATCCCCGTTTATTAATTATATGAAGTTTGTTTCTAACTTCTTCTGGCAATAGATGTTATAACTGTCTATGTTACGCGTAGTTATAACTAAGAATGTGTGTAAAACTCATTGAAGAAACTTGTATTAAAACAAATAAATATTTATGTAAATTTATTTATTATTTTAACATATATGAATGTGTTATATGTTGTTAGAAAATGTCATAGTCCTTTTCACTAAATATCTCTAACAACCTTATAGCAAATAAATTTAATACATTTTTATTATACCATCAAAACCAACACTTGTTCAATAATATAAAATACAAAAAGTATACACATAAATAATATGAAATTAAAAACGACACGGGAGACCTAAAATAGTGAGCGAAGCGTAACCCGCCACTTATTCACTTGGCTACCAAAACCATTCTGTATAGTCCTTTTTCAAGTACAATATTTAAAAAAACGCATATTAATCGTTAGTCATGTTCGGTTTTCATCGTGAGACGAGACACACGCATTGACGGACGGACTTACATAAAAGTAAAGCTTGTTTGAAAGATTCGCTACTTAACTGGAAATGAAAGTACAACAAAATACATTCAGACAAAATCACCTCAAATAAACTAACATCGTTAGATAGCTTGCTATGAAGCTTGATAGCGGTATTTTCAAGAAACTTGCCGTTCAGCAACTTTAGCGATAAAACCTGGACGGACAATCCCCGTTGAAAGTAGCATTTTATACAGACTGAGTTACCGCCCGAGATTGTTCCGCTGTAGCAGACGAGGTTGTTATCCAGGAGGCCATGGGATCAGTTCCAGCCGCCGGCAATCACAGGAAGTAGGTTACGAGGCCGGAAGTTAGTTCATCTCAATCCTCACACTCTTAGTTCTTTCACGTTGTTACTTTAAGGATGGGTTGTTAGATTGTGTGTTCACATGTAGTGACCGATTAAATAATAATATTTACTATTGTACGGTGATAATTTGCAATGGTGTAGCGTCAATATTGGATGTCCTTCACGACCTGATGTCGCAAATATTGAAATGGACGTTCATCATATCTCACATCTCCAAATGATTTAATGAAACTAGTGATCGAAATTACAATCGTGATTCAGTGTCCATTCCCAATCTTTCCAAACACGATTATATGAATCCGTTTCACACCCAGCTTTGCAACCCCCTCAACATTGAAGTCATACTCAATGTGTTCCATCATTAATACATACTCATTTATAATAGCATTCAAGACGTTCTACTTGTAAGACGTTCTACTTGAAAAGAGTTGAAATTGTACAACAATTACAACGTTCTTACACTGGCGTTTAATTTTTCGGCACCTCCACCGTATTATTCATGGTGCAGTTGTTTTGAATCATAGTTTTTAGAAATTAATTTATTTTTCTTAGAGAAGAGAGCAGTCACTTTGTTGAAAGTTTCGTGTGGTAAATATTATGCCAGAATTAAAATTCACCTACGTAAACATGAGAAACATCCCTCACTAACGGACGGCTAAGCATTGTAAAAACGTCGATGTTTTAAGCAGGTTGTTGACCAATCACATCACAGAACGTCTCGTTCGTATTCATAAAAAGTTTTACGTTCGAACAAATGAACCAGGCACAAGACAACCCTTCAGTGCTGAGTATTGTTAATGTATAATCAATATTTTTATTTTCAAGAATATTATCAGTTAGGACGAAGAATGTATATTAGGGTGGTGTTTGTGTAAAATATTTATCAAACAAAGACTTACGAAACAATAAGGTTATAATTGATGAATAATGAGGATAATGGAAAGAGGGGGGGGGGGGGGGGTAGGATCCATTACCGGCTCGTCCGTACATTGTTTGCTCACAAGAGACGATCCAATAAGTATTACGACTAGACGTATACAGCGAATCTTTATTCGGTAACTTCTACTGGGGCCATCTTAGATCTAAACGACTGTGTCTGCATGATGGCTTAGCATACCATATAGATACCATACCACCGACAGTGTTGGCTCGAGCTCTGAGCGCGCGACTCTGATTAGGGAGGTCCCGGGTTCGAATCCTTTTGTGACCGGCAATCCTGACTGAAGATTTTCCCCGAGGTTTTCCTCAGTCGTTAATGCGAATGCAAGGGATTGAGTCCTCTTAAAGCCCTCGGACATCCCTTCACAATTGTCCTAACTCCAATATAACTAGTAAGGGGCATGCATTGTACCCTACAACAGGTTTCCATCGAAAAAATTAAACAATTTTGACGACTATCTGAAGGATTTCCGCCTTCTTTAGTTAATGTGAGTGGACAACGATTAAAAAATGCTCGACCCTTGCTTATCAGAGAAGAAATAAAGTTTTTCTTGTATTTTCACGTGTATTCATTATATTCGTTGCAAAACGCTTTCATTAGCTTATTTTCCCTCACGGGAACTACAAAATATAATTCCAATGTGTGGTTCGTTTATCTTGTGGTTGGAGGCTCTGCTTCCAGTGCTTACGATCCAGGGTTCGATTTTCGCTATAGGTAGAAGTTTCTTAACTTCCGTTGTGGACTAAAGTCTATCAGTTCTTGGCTTAGGAATGTTTAAATGGTGACTTTGGAGCCGTCCCAGCTGCGAGGCACTAACAAATTCTAAGGTTGTTCTGAATCAGCCATGATTTTGGCACTGCCCGCGGTGGAATCGTGTCCAGCTTGATTGATCGGTGTTTTCTACTTAAATATGCCGGTCTCTATAGTTGGTCATTGTTCGCTCGTCGATGGCGTCGGCGCCTGCAGGATTGGCTTGGTTGGCTTTAAATTTAATGTCCCTCACTGAAAATCAGTTCATGTGTCTGAGTGGGTAGACTCTAAAATACGATTTAATAAATATATATGTATCCTATTTTACGAGGTATATAAATCAGTTTTCGTTGATTTCCTTGGTTGTCTCTAGACTTGCGCGTTCGTTTCTGCGCAGCGACGTCATGAACTGTTATACTTGTTAGCTATCTGAGTGTGCCAGTGCAGCTAATACGCATGCGCCCGTCAAGATTATACATCGCCAATACAATCTTCACACCAATAACTTTCTCGTCAAGCAAACTTAGTTCTTTCTCGTGAAGTTTCTCACAAAACTGTTAAACACTCGTTTAGGTGAAGCTCCAAAGTTTCCGTACTTGCAGAATTGTACCCCCACCTGACTTGCAAACTCCTGTTTTTGAAAACTTTATTTTCAGATACTCACCAAGTAGCGAAGTTTTGTCAAGCATGAAATGTACTTATTTCTTGCTATAACTCCTGAGAGAGATTCACCTTATTGTTTCAGACGGAGTAGCATACGATGTTCGCGAGCTCACTTTCCTGCATCCATTAATCATTACATCTTAATTAAAACTTTGAATAATTGATAATAATGGGCATTATGTTCGCCCCTATCATCTATGCTTATCGATTTTTTCTATGATCAATTTGTTGAAAAATAATTTTGTGGGTGCCTTCAAAATACAATTTTACACAATAACGCAACATGAACAACAGGAGTGATTAAAATTGACTGTGAAATTTTAAACCTAGTTAAATGAGCATGCCTGCCTAATTAATGCGTGTGGATTATAACAGCTGTAGTCTAAAGATTAAGTACTTGGATCTCAGTTTTGATTTTTTTAAAATCAATTTTTGTAAACCCAACTAAATACACTGTACCTTATACTAAATATGTGATGGGAAACCTGTTCAGTCAGATTCAATGCCCTTCTTCAGGTGTCTTTACTAGGTGTGTAGCGAGTGATTAGGTCATTGAAAAGGGACTGTCCTCAGGTCTTTGAGAAACTTCGTTAGTATTTCGACCACTGGTATCAGAGTCTAGTTAGGCATGAGTTAGTCATCTCCGTCATACATAATCATCTGCTTGCCCAAGTTGAGTGTTATTGTATAGGAAGTCCCACGTACGACATAATACAATGTAATAATATTAATTAATTGAAGTCCAGCAAGTGAGCAAGCTCCACAAGTGTGGTGTTTGCATTGGATTACATTTAATTAACTGCTAGAAAACCGAAGGACATGATATACAAGAATCAAAATAGGTCTACTAAGGCGCACAAAGGAACATTGTACTATAAGAACAAAGAGAAATCTATGGCGACACAATAAATAAATCAATTCGTATTTAGAGTCTACCCACTCAGTCTTATAACTGATTTTCAGTGGGGGACAGTAAACCAAAGCGACCAAGCCAACCCTGTAGTCCCAGACGCAATCGAAGAGTGAGCGATAACCAACCAAAATCGATAATTGTAATAGGAAATATAGCAATCAGTGGTATGGACAGTGCGAACACCCGCGAATCAACGCCAGAATCAGCAAGGCCGATTCAGAACAACTTAACATTTATTATGTGCTCGTTTCTAGGACGGCTCGTTAGTAACCGTTTACAAATTCCAAATACAAGAACTGGTGGACTTAAGTCCAAATCAGAAGTTAAAAACTTCTGCATATAGCTGGAGTCGAACCCTGTACATTCTGCATTGGAAGCAGAGAGGCTAACCACAAGACCAACGAGCCACACAATTTTATACATGTTAGAAGAATACTTTTGAAACATTGACAGTTAAGATGGTTTATGTCAAGATGTGGATTAATTTAAAAGCTTACCAGGAAAAAAACTATGGCCATAATTAAAAGTTTATCCTGTCCTTGAGCGTTTTTAATTTTTTACAGAGTAAAACTAAGGTAAAGCGTTTTGTCGAGACTGCTGGTGGCAGGCAGGTTACATTATCTTCTATAATAGAATAGTGTCGTCTAAGTCTCAACCAAGTTTTTTAAAAACACTAAAATTTCTTCGATGCGAGCCTGCAGGCTCTACCTCTCTTTTACAAACTTTACTCTATTTATCATTCTTCTCTTTTCTAAAATTCATAATTTAGCATCCATGAGCTGAAAATAACTAATTCTCTAATGGTTTCATCCCACTCAACCCTTTTATTAAACCTTTCAGATATTTACTGCGAGCATGAAGGTATACGTACTTGATTAATAAAATACGAGACGTGGAAAGCTCTTGAAGTCTTCCTGTGCTTGCGCTGGCTACGTGATCTCGTGGAAGTCTCTCGTGTTGCAGTCGCATTCGAGTCAATAGTCAATTAGCATTGAATCTTTTGAGTTGAATTAATGCTGTTCACGTGCCACCTTGCGCAGTCGAATGCAGCGACGGTGATTTGGAACGAGGGGTATTATACTTGGAGGGCGGTGAAACGTATAACTAGGGGACAATTACACTCGATTCTTAGTCACTGTCATTTCGAGCTATAAAGTTGGTACCTGTAATGAAGGAATTAAAAGGAATTTCATTTTTTCCAGTTAAAATAAGATTGTATGTATATGTGTATGTATAAATCCATCTCAGCCAGGAATCAAGAATCAAGAATCAAGAATCAAGATTAGGTATATAATTTTAACTCTGAGATGGGAGTTAAGAAAACCGTTCATACCATATAAACTCATTTTTGCCCCCCCCCCCCCCTCCCCCCATCACATTGAACAATTATCTGACGGATGATCCTCTATTCCCAAAATACCCCCCCCCCATCCCCGCAAATTTCCAATCATACAGTCTGGAAAAATCCACGACTCCGCGTTCTCATTATCAGGAACCCCCTTCAAACCATAATTTATGGCCATCAGAGGCCGGTATTTACATTGTGATTCACGGACAAAGCGTTCAGATGAGAGAAGATAGATAGATCCAATCTTATTCGATGTGAATTTTAAATTAATTTTGATATTGTCGTTAACTAGGCATATAATACCACTGTTCAACCATGTTGAGAGGTCTAGAAAGGGTATGTAACCCTACATTGGCCGACCTGTCCCGTCACGGAACAGGTAAAATACATTAAACTACTACTACTGACACTAATGCGATTTGGTATAAAATACCTTAGCAGTGTCACAAACTCTATTGAAGAAATTAACTTTGATTTTATTGATTTGTTGTGAAATTATACTCGGAATATAAAAACACTCACGAATGTATTTATTAACTTGTTTAACGTCTATGAGTAGTAAAAACTGATTTACAAAGGAGGCCAACAACATATTATATCTCCATAAGAAGAAAATGTTTACAATTGTAAATGTGTGCACTAATGACTAGGACGGTTCGCTAACACTTTTTCTAGTCGCGTTGATGGATGAGCTTTTATGGATCAACATTGCCCTAAAAGTACGATTTCTAAGAGATTTATTTTTTCGTTACATATGTAAGTTTCCTTATTTTAAACATTCCTATAAAGTTTTATTAATATCGGAGTAGCCATTTGCCCGGTCGCGGGCCAAATACCACAAAAATATCGCAGTAAAAACTGAACGAAAAAATCATAAAATTACGATGTTCATAAGAAATATCTCCTCGATTGTACCCAAAAACTTGGCAGATCTAAATTATGAGATTTCAAAGGTTCCCTTAAATTTTCATCAAGATCGCATATGCCGTTTTCCCGGTAGCAAGCGAACAAACAGACAAAAAAAAACACCCGAGCTATTTTTCTCAGGGTAAGTGATATTAAAATCTTTGCTTCGCTCATCCAATTATGTTTATAAGTACAAATACCATGTGTACCCTGCTTTGTTTGATCATTACTTACGCGATTATACATTGATTGAAACAACCTATCCAACAAACCTGTGTGTTAATGATATTTCTCACGTAACCAAGATGTAGTTCGACTGAACAATGAAGTTGCGTAGGAGACAATCAGGTGAACTCACGCCCCCTCAACTGAACCAGGGGCTTACCGGGCTTACCCCCCCCTCCCCCCCCTCAACCCGCACTATCTCTACACTCTACACTCAACAGGATTACACGGGGCTGCACTTGAGGACCCACGACCACACGCTGGTACACTGACGCTTTCTGGAACCGCTAGCGACGCCACTTTATAATAAGTATTGGTTCTACCAGAGTCGATAAAGAAGTTTCCCCTTTGGGGAGGTCCCCTTACTCCCAAGTCAAAACGGAATCTAACGTCCTGCGCGCTGAGAGCGGCTCCAATGTGAAACTAATAAAAGCACTGCACGCTAAATACGGTCAGTAGATTATCGATGTGCAGTGACGTTGAAATCAACAAACAACAGACGAAACGTCAAACTTCAATTTTATTTCAATCATATTAGCCCTGGGCCCTAGTCTTTTAAAACGATTTACTTTTGATTTATTATTGTACTATAAAGTGTTGCGCAGGCGTCAGTGACATTTTCGTGCGAAATAATTTGAGATATGCCTTGTTCAAGCCTAACGGACGTAAGTGTAGCCTAGGCCCAAGGCCACCCAGCAAACACACAAATTCACTTTTGTAACTAATCGGTGCCGGTTTGTTACCACACATGTCAATTTACTGCCGTGTGCCGTTTCGCGTGTTTTCATGATTGCCGTCTCGTCACCGTTCCGTTATCTGCTTTTCCCCTTGCGTTGCATGAATTCTTGTATTAATAACCGGCACCAGATTGTTACCGATCGGGCACTGTCAATTGTCTACCAAACCGATACCCTTTTACTGCCGTACAGTCTGCCCTTTGGACCTTAATACGGCACTCAAATGATGGCATACTATAACTTTTATTATATAAAGAAACAAGAGAGATGTTTTATTATATTCATGCTCATTTGGTGTTCACGTTTTGTTATTAATTGCTGTTTAGTATATGTATATTGGAACCATTTATATTGTGTATGCTTGTATACATGTACAATACAGTAAGGCAATATAATTTGCTAATTTTAGCCAGTGAAACAAAAAAGCATGTTGGAATTATTACTGAAATCAAATCAATCTAGACCATAAAGATCTTTCAACACGAGTTGTATGTATTATATCCATTATCCAAGCACCATGATAATGAATACATTATTAATTTTCGGTTACCGCCACGGAGCCACAAGCGTACCACCATTGAATTGTTTAAGCAGATAGTTCTGTAGCTTTTTTGGCCTGCTAACATTTTCTCTTGTAATGCAGTTAAATTAAAAATTGCAACAACGTGTAGAGAGAAGACAAGTTTCACTTTTTACCAACTGAGACAAAAAGATATGAAGATCTCTCATGAAGTCATTTAATTTTGGTTGCATATGGCAATAGACTTAGTACCGTTGTCTTTAATACGTATCATCCAGCATCGCATCGGACAGCCCATAATTTATTTATGCAGATGCACCCGCCCCGACCTATATCAACAACAAGAACAAAATTTCGAACATGCGCTTTAAAACAGAACTCACATGGAATAATATTATTTACTGTACCCACAATAAAAATATACTGTACACCATTAGTATAATAATATACTGAACATAACACATCCAAAATAGTTAAAAGGCGATACAGATAGGCCACAGAGCAAGCGCAACAATAACTACAATTCAGTCAAGTCGATTTGCTGTTGTATCTATAGGTGATTATGCCCACTCACGTTCAAGCTTCGTCGTGGCGCAACGGTTAAAGGCTTGGCTTACAGATGGAGAGTCCCTGCTGGATCGAGTTCGAGACACGTAACTTGAAACTTTATAATTACTTGCAATTAATATGTGATGTGTATCCACCTACAGTCTATCGACTGGTGTCAGAAATTACTATGAAATACCTATATATATAACCGATATTATATCAATCAATCTTTTTTGTTTTGTTTTTATAGTTACATATTTTGCTCCTGGATCGCGCTACGGATGATACGTTGCCGAAAGAGTGCCGTTCTAGTGACGAGATTGGGAATTGCATGTCGTTGCATGTGCCACTTGGCTGCTGATCGGATAGCATTTGGTGACAGTTTGTTGCCATGTTCTGCTACTGTATTGTTAACATCAAAGGGGCCATAAATTCAGCGTTTCGGTAACTTGCTGTGTTGACAAAACGTCACCCACATTAATAAAAAGTGGGTGCCGTTTGGATGCCAAATTAAGAATTTGTGTTTGCTGGGCACAATACAGTTTTCAGACGTAAGTACGCCCTAGGCACTCAAATCGAAATCTTGAACAATACATATTGTCGGCCTAGCTCCTAAGCTTAGGTCTACTCCATCAGAAATATCCTCATTAATAAAGAGAGTTTGCTTTATGCCAAAACATTCGCCAACATTCGATCGTATTTAATATTTTGACGTTTCCGCCATTTGTCGTCATCGACTGTTAACTACTAGTAGAAAAGTGACGTAGTTTTATTGAAGTAGTTCCATCAATCGTCACACAGAGTCGCGCGGAACGTTAGATTCCCAACGCCAAAAACCGACTTTTTATTTAACCCAGGGCGGTATAGGGAGTTGGAGGACCTCCCCAACGGGGAAACTTCTTTATCGACTCTGGTTCTACTTTTGCATCGATTAGTGTAATTTAATAATAATAATAATAATAAGCTTCATGGAGTGATACGCATAGTATAGACATAACGAAACCGTGTTTGATTATTGCAAAATCAATAAGTTATTCTAAGACATTCCATCACCATTTAGTATAAGTATAATACATTACATTACGCCATATTCAAGATTATTAAAACGGTCTAAACTCAATTTCAATTTGAATTAGGATTTATTTTCTGTTCATTCTTATAACATAACAATACCACTCATGTGCAGAATAATTCTGCGAGTATTGATATTATTAGTGTGTGCTTTTTAGCATGACTTATTAATCTACATTAAAAGAAATGCTGCAGTGATTTCGACATCAAGTAATGTCAATTTTAAACCACAATATGTATTCAAAATTCATATGTTATATACATTTTAAAATAATAAGTAAAACAAATATGTATATAACTTCAAATCGTAGTTTGTGTATAGGTTGTGAATAAGGTTAATTGTA
>JAMZAV010011188.1:0-15766 GCA_024449915.1 Sweltsa coloradensis | reverse complement strand
TTAGTATTTTTCCTTTTGTTGGTTTACAGCGTGTCCGGATGAAAACTCACGGTGAAAGTCATATCGTTTACTCTACCCCCCCCCCACCACGTTCCCCTCCTCTCAAAATAAAGATAAGCGAGTGAATGGTTATTTTACTTATTTATGTTCTTGTCATATAGTTAAGTACCTCTACTGAAACCTGGTCGAACTATCGTGATCTTATTATTGCCAAAGATCCAAGTATAGTTTTAATGCATACAACTCAATCTGTAAATATAGTAATTTGCTATTAGTAAATTGTATAAGAACAAGCTCGCGTGTGTTCATACAAGCTCGCGTGTGTTCATACAAGCTCGCGTGTGTTCATAACTCTAAATAGGGAGCGAAGCTGCTTAATCAATAGTCTATCAAAGTATAAGAAAACATACTTCGACCCCCCACAATCCTGACGGGGAGAGGGGGGGGGGGCGTGAACCCCAGAGGGAGTGGGGGTCAAAACATTTGTTTACCAGAAAGTCTTGGAAATACTTAAGCTGAAATATCTAATGTTTATTCCCGTTGGGTGGGGATAATTCCGCGGGACCCCTAGGATCCCCCAAACATCATGTATCATCCTTGTTGACGGGCAATGTCAACAACGTTCATGTTCGTGTAGGTAATACCCCCAAATACAAAAATCTGTAAAAAAAAAAAAAAAACGGCAGCCAAGCTCTCCTTCAAAAGTCTTCGGCTGTGAATGCTGTGAGATATAGGAGTTTAGCCAAGCTTTTCATTATTTTCCGTAGTTTCGCTTTGAAAAGAAGTAAGATCATTTCGCCTGTTGACGAGCGCCAAGCCTACGATTTTTGTGGTAAAAAAGTAAAATTTTTAAACTCGAAATCATAAAAAAAATTGCTTGGCCATGAACCAAATTCAATGGCCAAAGTCATTTTTTTAATGATTCGAGTTTAAAATTTGAAACCAACTGTAAGATCACACTATAAATTCTCAAATATTATTGTAAATATTTTACACTTCATAATTGTTCAGTATGATCTATACTATGATGGATATTATGAGCCATCTTACACGCTCACGCCAACTGTAATACATTATGACGTTATCATTACCAGCCACAATTATACGAGTTTACGGAGAGCTTTAGTGAGCTAATATTCGTTTTGCTAATTAAACTGAAATACATAATTAATTAGTTATACAAGTCAGTTACATCTAACTGCGGAGCACACTCACTCGAAGTATGATGGAAGTATGAGAGTCCTCCTCCCTGTATCTTGCTACCCCAACACCGCCTCAAAGCATGCGTGATGCGCTAATTACTATTAAAGGTAATACTAATAACCTGGGGTGGAATACGGAGAATGAAATGCTAAGTCAACTCTCGTCTCTTGGGAGGATTTGCTCTGAACTGCACTAATTAGAAACGTTATACTGCTCAAACTGATTATATTACCATAAGACGCGTGGGAGGTTTTCAACGCGTGGCTTTCATTTTGGCATTTATTTCATCTTGAAATGTGAAATGAATTAAATTTAAACTTTGCAGTTCCATATATTATGTATTAGTATAAATTCAGACTCACTGCGAGATAGTTCAATATCTAGGGCGACGGTCGTCGCCGGCAGGACAAGCGATGCGATGCTTAGGCGACACCGAACTCTGGCCCTATATACAGCTACCAGAGTTGGGGGGTTTTCAGCTATCTGCACACGCCGCCCCGAAAGAGTTACAATCTTGAAACTCGGTATATGACCTGGTATGTGGTCCATGACATACCAAAAAAAAAATCAACCCGATCCGACAACTCGTTTTGTGTTAAAAAAGGCTCTCAACATCGTCAAATTCCTTAAGGCTGCTGGTGGTTGGGTGGGTGGGTGGGTGGCTGGGTGGCTGGGAGCTAGGATTTCTCCGCGGAGATTTCTTTAGCCTACAAAAGAAACGTAAATCTTAGAAACTATAAAACTGGAAACACATTAGGTGAAATTTCAGAGCAGTGCTTTGCTTCAAAACCAAAATGGGTAACGGGCCCCGGAGAAAATCAAAAATTTGGATTAATAATCAAACCGCGTAATACCAAGGGTGGTAATTTGTACAAACTTGGGAAATTTAACTGCTATTAACCATTATAAATATCTTGCGTCCAAAAACAAGGGGCTAAAATTTGGGATGACCATGGGCCCCAAAAAAATGACAAAAAAACATATCTGAACTTTAAGAAATGAATCATTCAAAGAAAACGCTACAACTGAGATGTTTCAAACGTGGAATACATTTTGAATCTTCATTCTTTATCACTTTTGAATATGGAAAGCAAAATGGTTAAGGGTACCGGAAAAAAACCAAAATTATCAAAAGTAGGTAATTCCCGTACTCTTATAAATAATACGCTATACCGAGAAAACGGTTCATCTTAAAAACTTTTCAACTTGCGGCCACACTCAGATGTACCTCATAAAACCCAAAAACCGGGCAATTTGGGGACCGGGGAAAATCAAAATCAAAATCAAAATCAAAACGCTAATTAAACTCAGGCGTAGTAAATTTGTCCCAAGCTTGAAATTAAACATGCTCTTAACCTTTATAAATATCAAGTGCTTATGCTAGGGGCGTTGGTCTTGTTGTTGGGCGTATCTGCTTCCAATGCAGAAGGGCGAGGTTCGATTCCCGCTAAAGTCAGAAGTTTTTTAACTTCTGATTTGGACTTAAGTCTATCAGTTCTTGTCTTAGGAGTTTGTAAACGGTGACTTTGGAGCCTCCTAGCAAAATCAAAACGCGTTTTAATTACTCAGGGTAGTAATTTGTATACAAGCTTGAAATTTAAACATGCTTTTAAACCCATTATAAATATCTAGTGCTTATGCTAGTGCGTTGGTCTTGTTGTTGGGCGTATCTGCTTCCAATGCAGAAGGGCCAGGGTTCGATTCCGCTAAAGTCAGAAGTTTTTTAACTTCTGATTTGGACTTAAGTCTATCAGTTCTTGTCTTAGGAGTTTGAAACCCGGTTTGACTTTGGAGCCGTCCTAGCAACGAAGCACATAATAAATTTCAGAGTTGTTCTGAATCGGCCTTGTTGATTCTGGGTTGATCCGCGGGTGTTCGCACTGTCCATACCACTGATTGATATATTTCCTATTAAAAATACGTCTTTGGTTGGTTATCGCTCACCTCGTCGATGCGTCGGGGCCTGCAGGGTTGGCTTGGTCGCTTTGATTTAAAGTCCCCCACTGAAAATCTGTTATATAACTGAGTGGGTAGTCTGTAAATAAAATTTATTTATATTTATTATTTATTAAGGGGGATCTTTGGGGGACCGTGGGCCCAAAAATGTAAAAAAAACAACTTTTTAAACTCAACAAATTTAATCATTCACACCTTGATAGCGAACGAACAACAAAAAAGATGTAATATCCAACCAAATACAAAAATTTGTAAAAAAAAAAACGGCAGCCAAGCTCTCCTTCAAAGTCTTCGGCTGTGAATGCTGTGAGATATAGAAGTTGAGCCAAGCTTTTTATTCTTTCTCCCTAGTTTCGCTTTTAAAATAAGTAAGGGTCATTTCGCCTGTTGACGAGCGCCAAGCCAACGATTTTTGTGGTAAAAAAGTAAAATTTTTAAACTCGAAATCATAAAAAAATGGCTGGCCATGAACCAAATTCAATGGCCAAGCCTTTTTTTATGATTTCGAGTTTAAAAATTTTACTTTTTTACCACAAAAATCGTTGGCTTGGCGCTCGTCAACAGGCGAAATGATCTTACTTATTTTAAAAGCGAAAATAGGGAGAAAGAAAAAAAAGCTTGGCTCAACTTCTATATCTCACAGCATTTTACAGCCGAAGACTTTGAAGGAGAGCTTGGCGCCGTTTTTTTTTTACAAATTTTTGTATTTGGTTGGATTAAGGCTATTGTATCGCCCTCTAACAGATATTTAAAAGTCAAAGATAGATGGCTAAAACCTTAGCTACATAAAAGAGGGTCTTAAATATAACAGGAAAATATATTTTGTAATTTTTTGGATGGGACGTTATGTCCCTGTTAGCCATTTTATGAAAATGTTGGGACAAAAGTGGGAACACTGACCTAGGTGCTACACATAATTAAAAACGACGATTTTTTAATATTGTTTCTACACATTATTGCCTTCCACCTCATTACAAGGAAAAACAATTTTCTGAAATGTCGTTGGATCTACGATTTTTTTTACAAATAAGAGTTTTTTACCTGAGGACGAAAAAATCCTGCATCCAACGATATTTCATAAAATCGTTTTTCCTTATAAGGAGGTGGAAGGCAATGATGTGTAGAAACAATATTAAAAAGATCGTCGTTCTAAATTAATTATTGTAGCACCTAGCTCACTGTTCCCACTTATGTCCCAAAATTTGCATAAATGGCTGACATAGACGTAACGTCCCGACCAAAAAATTACAAAAATATTTTTTCCTGTTATGTTCAAGACCCTCACTCATCTAGATAAGATTGCAGACATCTTCCTTCGATTTTAAAATATCGTTTAGAGGGCGATACAATAGCCTTAAAGAGCCAATGGGAGACATTTTGCACTTGGCACACATATATTCGTTCGAAACTGTGCAAAGTTGTCAATGTTGGTTATATGGACAGCCATGCTGTCATAGGTTATCAACGTTTATGGTATCTGCTTGAAAAATCACAAAAGTTGGCAATTTTGGGCTTGAAAGTTAAAAATGTTCTGCCTATAGCGGGATTCATACCTTGGACCTTCTGCATTGGAAGCAGATACTCCAACCACAAGACCAAATAACCACACATTTATACAAAATCAGTATATTATGTATACATTAATAAAATACACACATGTAAATACATGGATAAACACATTACGACAGCTACAACCTCGGGAAAATCAATCCAAAGAACTCAAAAAAGATCAAAATCTCAGAAACTCAAAAATGAGTCTATACAAGTTTCTGTAACATTCTTATGTCAAAAAACTTCAATATCTCTGTTTTGATCCGCAAACAATCCGTGAAATCCGCTTCCAAGATACCACAAAGTTAATTTCAGCGTGCCATTGCTGTGGGTGGACCTGAAGCTATGCGACCGAAAACAGCTCGTTTGAAGTCCGGAAGTAATATCGGTATTGCTCAGCATTCCTTTATGTTTTGTGAGGTTAGAACCGACCATCATAACAGCGGAGATGAAACGTATCCGACTAGAGGCCAAAGACCCCAGTGAGAGCAGTGTCTAGAAGTCTACAACCAAGAGCTTCACCGTTGTTTGAAGGGGAGGGTATGAAAGAGCGATTAGAAGCATTCGGACTAAGAGTAAAGTAAAACAAACGTTTGAAACCGTTTTACTCCTGATATTACTTTGATGCAGCGTTGTTTACTCGATAAAAAACGAAAATTACGCCTTAATGGTATCTCATTTATTTTGTCGTTTACTTAACTAATGCGTTATTTTTATTTCTTAAATAACTTCGGGTAATTTTGTTATTTTTTTTGTCAGACGGTACAAATAAGAGTTTTGTACCTGAGGACGAAAAAATCCTGCATCCAACGATATTTCAGAAAATCGTTTTTCCTTCCAAGGAGGTGGAAGGCGATGATGTGAAGAAACAATATCAAAACATCGTCGTTCGGGTTAATTTTAACGAAATTTTACGTTAATCAATATTTTCCAATTAACTGTTTTTGCAATCATTTGTTGGCTAAACTCGATTTTACCGAGAGTTAACAGTGAAAATTTAATAAACTGACGATTTATAATTAAAGTCTAACAAAATGTGATTTCTGTAAATACCCACGTCCAAACGTTCTTTAGAGTTTAGCGCAAGTGAAATATGAATAAAAAAGCAAGTAAATTTAACTAGCTTTGTTAGAATACGATTAACTTTTAGTACGTAGGTTTTAATGTGACTTTTGAGCAGACTTAACTTAGATTTAAATGTGTTACTTTTTTTGGATAGCTAGCTCAACGGCGCTTCAAAGTAAATTAATATAAGAAAAGCAAACAGTGCAGCTTGATGAAAGCAGTATTGAGACGATTGGTTTTACAAGAAATGAGTTAATCTCCACTCAAACCCGGGTGAAAACGCTAACGTTTGTAACTCCTTTATCATTCAGGAAATAATTAACTTTTTAAGGACTACGATAATATTGCATTTCTGATATTAGAGTAAACATGCTTTACGAAAAAATACTCATTAAGTTTTATTACTTCCGCGATCTGACTGTCGTGTAAACGATCAAAGAATGTTTTAATTCGAAAATGAAGTAAAAATATTTTAAAAATGTATTTTTGAAATATTCAACATTATTTTGAGTATAAGCAATAAGCTTAGAAAGGCTGCGCTGGTTCGGACACACGAAGAGGATAAATGAAGATAGTTTTCCGAAGATACAAGATGAACTCGACGCAGGGGATAAACAGAGATAACGAGGGACACCCAGACTGAGGTAGGGAGAGGTAATAGAGATGGATGTGGAAAGACGAAACGCAGCTTGGGAAAGAGTTCAACCGCAAAACATGTGGGAGGAAATTCCCGAGGAAGACAAAGAGGAGTCAGTAGGAGAACGAGTCAATATGGGTGAAGTTTCAGCCATGTCCAGCTGACTTGATATACCCGGGGCCAAGAGTTTATGAGGTCCTCCCACCCATACCCGACTTTATAGGACCGGACTCAAGTTAGCTTTAAATTTAGAGAATCGCAACTTCAACTATAATGCATATAGCCTATAGACCGACTTTATTTTTAATTTTGGACTAATACATAGTTTATAAGTCTTTTTCACGTGTCCATTAAAGCCTGTCCATTATTAGGTACAATTTTAATTAGCTTGCATTAGCTGCCTTGGTTTGGAAACAATTTGTTCAGGGGATAATTGAAAAACACTATGTTTTCAACACACTGTCAAAAACATGCAAATGTGGCAAAAGTTTCATCACTAGATTAATAGTTTTATTTCATACACCAACTGTCCAACATGTAAATTTAGTGTTGTTTTTGTTATTTTTATTTTTATTCATAAAAACGTGTTTTGTTGATAATTTGGTACTAATACACTGCCATATTTATAATTTTTTGTGAAATGTATTTTATCTTATCTGTTGTGGTTTTTCAATTGTTAGTTTGATAAAGACTCCGTAAAGGAGTCGAAATATTACATTTTAAATAAAGATATTAATAACAGTGGAAAGTCCAATGATTTGTATTTATAGTGATGAACCGGTTAAGATAAATTAGATTTAGATCAAGATAAGATAAATATCGTTTTTTAAATCTTATTATTTCAACACCAGTCAAGTGGTTGGAGTTTCTTCTTCCTACACAAAAGGTTTCGGGTTTGAATCCCGCTTCGGGCAGAAAATTTGTAACTTATGATATCGATCTAAATCTATAAATTCTTGGGTTAGTCTGAGTGGCTTGGTCATGAGTGGCATTAGCCGTCCTAGCAACGAGGCACATAATAAATTCTAAGGTTGTTCCGAACTTACTTTGTTGGTTCTGGCGTCGCCCGTGCCCAACGAGTTTGGTCGGTGTTGCGTATTTTAAATACCAGTCTTTGATTGGCCATCCTCGTTCGCCATTAGCGTCGGCGCCAACAGGGTTGGGTTGGTCCGCTTTAAATTCCCCATTGAAAGTCAATTATGTGACTAAGTGGTTCTTAATACGAGTTTATGTTTTTATCTTCAATTTATTTCCAACTACGTCGAGGTACAAGAAACTTTCTAACACCGAGCTTGTCATATTCGTCGTTTCTTCACCGTGATCCAGCATTTCCACCAATTTGTTCAAACTATTCACATCTCCCACGTCTTGCCGCCAGTCACATGTACGTACATATATTTTAAATGAAATCGAAGTGTATTTATTCTCCCCACGTCGTTCGCTCGCTGTTGACAGAACAGGGACGTTGCGTTCTACACTAAACGAAAGTCTATTCAAGTTAATAACACCATCAATACGAGAGCAGCGTTTACTTAATCGAGAGCGTAGCGTTGAGTGACTAGGAACATACATCACACTTCTAGCTGCGTGTAGAGTCGCTAGACTGAGTAGAACATACCCTTAGCGACGATAACAGCGACTCAAACTCATCTAGTAAATTTGTGTTTTAAAGCACCGGTTTCTGGTATTTTTATGCGATTCTATTTGCATACTCTACACTCTACAGGTTTTCTGTTAACGTTTTGTTTTACTAGTCCTCTTACTACAAGCAGAGGCGTATCTAGGAATTCATAAACGGGGAAGGGGGGGGGGGGGGTTAAAAAAATTAATTCGTAGATGTAGCGAAGGCCAAGTGGCGGGTCCGGGGGGCTTGCGCCCCGGAAAATTGTTCTTCTTCACGGTAATGTTTTTTTAAATTTGCCGTTTTAAAGCATCACAATGACCAACTTACTATCTACTAAAATCCAGTTTTTAATCTAAATGTTTTCTCTTTCAAGGTATTTTTGGATGAGCGAAGCGAAGACTTCAATTTCACTGACCCCCAAAAAATTTAGCTCGGGTGTTTTTTTTTTTTTTTGTTTGTTTTTCTGTCTGTTTGTTAACTCTCTACCAGGCAAACGGCTTATCCGATCTTGATAAAATTCGAGGGGACCTTCGAAATCTCTGAACTTAGAGGTGTATTGTTTTTGGGTACAATCGAAGAAATATTTCTCATGAATATCGTACTTTTACGATTTTTTTCCCCGATTTTTAATGCGATATTTTCGTGACAATTGGGCCGATTCTGACCAAACGGGTGGGGATACAACGTTCATATTTCACATGGACATTAAGGTAATGGTGATGTCTTGCTTTTTGAAAGAAAAAGTTGAAAAAGTTGGCCAGAATCCATAGAATAAATGTTTTAATATGAGTTTTTTACGGTTTAGTGCGATATTTTCGTGCCATTTGGGCCGATTATGACCAAACGGGTGGGGCTACAACGTTCATATCATACATGGACATTAAGATTATGGTGATGTAACTTTTGAAAGAAAAAGTTGAAAAAGTTAGCCAGAATCCATAGAAATAAAGCTTTTAATATAAGTCTTTTACGGTAAATAATAACAGTTGACAAGTAACAATAGAAAATTGACAACAATCACCTACAATACATTGGCAGCAAAGCAAATCACGTGTAAAAGTAAAGATATCCCACGCAAACTAATTCTTAAAAAAAAGCTCATCCATCAACGCGGCGGGACTTTAGCGTTTTCCTAGTTAGTGAAAATCGGTGCATTTTAAAGCATGACGATAACCAACGTTGTACCTACTAAAATCCTCTTTTGGTCAGATGGTAATTTGCCTTTAGCATTGCGATAAAACCGTTGTTCTATATTCTTCATTGAAACATTAAAATGCATTTTCACAATTTTTTTGCGCAAAAGGGGTGGGTTTTTTCCCCCCTCTTTCCATCCCTAGGATACGCCAAGGACTAAAAAGGTGCCATTTAAACCACCGTGTGAATTTAACCTGTTATAGGGTGCAACATCCCCCTTTTCAGGTGAACTAGGTACATTGCAGGTAGGACAACAATTGTGAACGATGTCCGAGGGCTTTTAACCTCGGAAAGAAAGTCTGAAATTGACCATTTTCGTGAATTGTTTCTGGTTAACAAATAATATTGATAATCTACGACTGTAGGGCTGTCATGTATGCTTTCTTTGCAACTATGTAAAGTTTGATATACATTTAGTGCCTCCTAGCCGAGCGAACAGCTATTGCTAAGTGCCAAATGTGTCCTATTCTCTCTTTACATTGCTCCTAAACATGGATGATATGGTCAGTTTTTGGTGACGCTGGGCTAAGAGAGACGGTACTCGCATAATATAGTGGGGAGTGTACCCGGCACCTCCACCAAAACACTAAAGAATTACAACGTTGTGTTTACAATGGGGAGTGTGGACCCGGCACCTCCACCAAAACACTAAAGAATTACAACGTTGTGTTTACAATGGGGAGTGTGGACCCGGCACCTCCACCAAAACACTAAAGAATTACAACGTTGTGTTTACAATGGGGAGTGTGGACCCGGCACCTCCACCAAAACACTAAAGAATTACAACGTTGTGTTAACAATGGGGAGTGTGGACCGGCACCTCCACCAAAACACTAAAGAATTACAACGTTGTGTTTACAATGGGGAGTGGACCCGGCACCTCTACCAAAACACTAAAGAATTACAACGTTGTGTTTAACGGTAACCTTCCCTCCATATTTTTGGCTACTCCCGTATACCAGTCCATGTTGGTACGAAGAATTTATGGAAAATGTTGAAGCTGAGCTTAAAATCTTTTACTTTTATTGCGTTTTACATAACCGGCATCTGGTGCGATTCGATCTGTCGTTTTTATACCAGAATTATGTTTTTCTAGTTCTTTTGCAAGCAGTAATGTGCCAATGAACATTCATTCATATTGGTAACTAGAAAACTTCGCAAACGCTTTTTCAGGCGCGTTGTTATAATAATAATAAATAATAAATTTTATTTAGAGTCTACCCACTCAGTTATATAACTGATTTTCAGTGGGGGACTTTAAATCAAAGCGACCAAGCCAACCCTGCAGGCCCCGACGCAATCGACGAGTGAGCGATAACCAACCAAAGATCGATATTTTAAATAGGAAATATAGTAATCAGTGGTATGGACAGTGCGAATACCCGCGAATCAACGCCAGAATCAACAAGGCCGATTCAGAACAACTCTGAAATTTATTATGTGCTTCGTTGCTAGGACGGCTCCAAAGTCACCGTTTACAAACTCCTAAGACAAGAACTGATGGACTTAAGTCCAAATCAGAAGTTAAAAAACTTCTGACTTCAGCGGGAATCGAACCCTGGACCTTCTGCATTGGAAGCAGATACGCTAACCACAAGACCAACGAGCGTATCATTTTTCAAACGAAAAAAGGCGTAAAATTGCGGTTTTCATAAGAAATTATTTTTCGATTGCGCTCAAATTTCACACAAATATATAAGGTGCAGTGAAAATATCATTACAATCGGAAAAAGCATGAAGGTGTTATAAGTCGAAGATTTTTTTTTTAAATCGAAAAAAGCGCAAAATTGCGATTTTAATGAGAAATTATTTTTCGATTGCATTCAAATTTCACACCAATATATTAATGCATAAAATCAAGGTTCTGTGAAAAAATCATAACAATCGGACAAAGCATGTAGGTGTTATGTCAAAGAATGTTTTGTTGTTTTTTGTTTTTTAATTTTAAAAAATCGTAAAATTGCGATTTTCGTAAGAAACATTTTTTAGATTGCACTCAAATTTCATACGAATTTATTAATTCATGAAGTTAAGGTTCTGTGAAAAAATCATTACATTCGGATAAAGCATGTAGGCCGGTGTTTTAAGTCGAAGAAATTTTTAAAAAATCGAAAAAAATCGTGAAATTGCGATTTTAATGAGAAATAATTTTTCGATTGCGCTCAAAACGTGGCAGTTCTAAGTTCAGAGATTTCGAAGGTCTCTAGAAAATTTCATCGCAATTGGAGTATCGGTTTAGCCGGAATCGTGTTAACAAACAGACAAAAATACGGAAAAAAAAGAAAGAAAAAAAAACATTCCGGATTTTTTTCTCCAGTGTAGTGAAATGGAATCTTCGCTTCGCTCGCTACGCTCATCCAACAATTACTACAGTGCATAATACTGCGTCAAAGTGGATCTATAACATGAAGACATGCACGACCAAACTAGGGTTCAAGGTTCTTTTTTTTATTTATTTTATATTTATTTATTTAACGTCTATCGTATTCAATTAAAAACTGATTTACAAAGGAGGACAAATCAACTGATTGCTGAAGAACGTGCCAAAAATAAAATTTTACAATGAAACTTTTTGTTTTGGCGTTTAGGAATACGTCTTGTTGTTAGTGGAGGTGCCAGGTCGATACACATTCTTATTTAGAAGGGGATAGTATTGCTCTTTGACTTAAGGGTTGTCCAATAAAGTTATTTGTATCATTCTTGTTAAATGGTCATTGGATGAGCTTAGCGAGCGAGGCGAAGATTCCATTTCACTACACTGGAGATAAAAAAACGGAATGTTTCTTTTGTTGTATTTTTGGCTGTTTGTCAACACGATTTCGGCTAAACCGATACTCCAATTGCGATGAAATTTTGTGGAGGTCTTTGAAATCTCTAAGCTTAGAACGGTTACGGTTTGAGCGCAGTTAAAAAATTATTTCTTATGAATTAATCGCAATTTTATGATTTTTTTCGATTTTAAATAATTACTTCGTCTCTTAACACCTACATGCTTTATCCGATTGTAACTAGGAAAACGCTTAAGTCCCGCCGCGTTGTTGGATGAGCGTAATTGGTGCATTGAGCTACCATGTGTTATGTGGATTTTCTGTTGTTCTGTGAAAAAATCATTCCTAAGTTGAAGATTTTTTTAAAATTAATTTAAATTAAATACAAAATAAACTGTAATCTTTAATTTTTTTAATTAATCGTAATTTTAAAAAAGAAAAAAAATCGTAAATTTTCGATTTTCATAAGAAATAGTTATTCGATTGTGCTCAAATTTCACAAGAATATATTAATTGATAAAATTAAGGTTCTGTAAAAAAATCATTACAATCGGATAAAGCATGTAGGTGTTAAAAGTCAAAAGAATTGATTTAAAAAAGAAAAAAACACGTACAATTTCGATTTTCATGAGAAATAATTTTTCGATTGCCCTCAAATTTTACACGAATATCTTTATTTACAAAATTAAGGTTCTGTGAAATCATTAAAATCGGATAAAGTATTTAGGTATTATAAGTTGAAGAATTTTTTTTTAAATCGAAAAAAATCGTAAAATTGCGATTTTCACGAGAAATAATTTTCTGATTGTGCTAAAAACGTGGCAGTTCTAAGTTCAGAGATTTCGAAGACCTCCATAAAATTTCATTGCAATCGGAGTATCGGTTTAGCCGGAATCGTGTTAACAAACAGACAAAAATACATAAAAAAAAAAAAAAAAAAAAAACATTCCGGATTTTTTTCTCCAGTGTAGTGAAATGGAATCTTTCGCTCCACTCGCTACGCTCGCTACGCTCATCCAATTATTTTTTTTGGAAAACCTTCATTTTATGAATTGATATATTTAATGAAATTTGAGCGTAATCAAAAAATTATTTCTCATGAAAATCACAATTTTACGATTTTTAAAATTTTTAACATTTCATCGACTTATAACACCTACATGCTTTATCCGATTGTAATGATATTTTCGCAGCACCTTAATGTTATGATTTAATATATTCGTGTGAAATTTGAGCGCAATCAAAAAATTGTTTTTTTATGATAATCGCAATTTTACGATTTTTTTGTTTTTAAAAATTTACGCTCATCCAACAACGCGTCTGAAAAAGCGTTTGCGATGCTTCCTAGTGTAAAAAAAACGCATATTAATCGGAGGACATGTTTTGTTTTCATGGTGAGACATTACACACGCTCAGTCAGACGGACACTCGCTTAGAAAGGTCGCGGGTGAGTTTCCCGCTGTGACGCGCGGGCAAGAGAAGAACAGAACGAGCAATGAGAGACGGGGACTTCCCGTCTGGGTCTCAAGAGCCCGCGGGATAGATCCCAGCGGCAAACAAGGAAGTACTTGAAGGAGAAATGGAGGAAACACTTTTAACAAGGGTTTAATGAAAGAGTTTTGTTGGACACACTTCAGTGGCAACAAGGAAGTTAAGTGGTGTAAGGAGAGGACAAAATAGAGGAATTGGAATGTGGGAAAATTATACATTAATGTTTGCGATGTTTTGTATTTATGACGTACAATACGATCAATGGTATGTAGGATTAAATAACTAGGAAAACGCTTAAGTCCCGCCGCGTTGTTGGATGAGCGTAATTGGTGCATTGAGCTGCCATGTGTTATGTGAATTTTCTGTTCTGTGAAAAAATCATTACTAAGTTGATGATTTTTTTAAAAATAATTTAAAATAAATAAAAAATAAACTTTAATTTTTAATTTTTTTAATTAATCGTAATTTTAAAAAAGAAAAAAATCGTAAAATTTCGATTTCCATAAGAAATAATTATTCGATTGTGCTCAAATTTTACACGAATATATGAATTCATAAAATTAAGGTTCTGTGAAAAAATCATTACAATCGGATAAAGAATGTAGGTGTTATTTGTCAAAGAATTGTTTTAAAAAAGAAAAACCCCGTAAAATTGCGATTTTTATGAGAAATAATTATTTGATTGCGCTTAAATTTTCCACGAATATATAAATTCATAAAATAAAGGTTCTGTGAAAAAATCATTACAATCGGACAAAGCGTGTAGGTATTATAAATCGAAGAAATGTTTTAAAAAATCGAAAAAAATCGTAAAATTGCGATTTTTATGGGAATTTTTTTTTCGATTGTGCTCAAAAACGTGGCAGTTCTAAGTTCAGAGATTTCGAAGGTCTCAATAAAATTTCATCGCAACCGGAGTATCGGTTTAGCCGGAATCGTGCATAACAAACAGACAAAAATACAAAAAAAAAGAAAAAGAAAAAAAAAAACATTCCGGATTTTTTTCTCCAGTGTAGTGAAATGGAATCTTCGCTTCGCTCGCTACGCTCGCTACGCTCATCCAATTATCACAACCACTCAATAACATGGGAATGCATTTTTAAAACCACTCAACTGAAGTATAACCTGGATAACTCACTTTTAATCGCAATATTTCGGGGACTCCGTCTCCTTCCTCATACATCGTCGTGCATGGACGTTGCTTGAGGAAGGAGACTGAGTCTCCGAAATATCGCGATTAAAAGTAAGTATCCCAGGTTGAAGTTCAGTTGAGTGGTTTTATAGTATGTAGTATGTACCGTTTATGGTACAAACATATCGATCTCATCGATCGATCATATCGATATCGGATATCGACATGTGTACGAGAGTTCCTAAATAGGGAGCAAAGGTACTTGTCGAAGAAGGACACACAATTAAATCCTTATGCAGCATTGATAAATTTGGTGGTGATCCAGGGTGAAAAATATCCCCCATTGAGTGAGAGCCCCGTCTTCTTGACCCCAAGGGTCACGAAAATTGATTTGTATCATCCTTATTGAATGCCGATCTCATAAAAACCGCATGTAAACCGAGTTCTTGTTCGGTTTTATCCTTAGACGCGAGACACACGCACATCAGACAAACTGAAAAGCGATGCAACGGTGTGTTGCTTCCGAGAAATTTAAACAATGTTATCAATGTTGCAAGATTTGAATTATGTAAAACATTACGCGGATTTAGAATATGATGATTACATGATAATTATTATAATTAGCATAGAACGAGAGGACACTGAAAATTAGTTAATTACTATTTTTTTTCTGCAGTCTTCAGTCCCTACGCTTCTCCCTGCTATAGGAACACTTGAATAGTGTTTTGTTCAAAGAGAAACACGACCTATAGCAACAAGTACCACTAACAGGAAGTGACATTAGCTGTTACATTACATCCAGCCACTCCGTATTGGGCACTTCGCACTATTCCATTTGTTATATCGAATAGCACTTTAGCAAGATTTGAGTTCCATCATCTCTCTAAGTGCAGCAGCCATGAGCTACTTCCGACAGAGAGAGAGAGAGAGAGAGAGAGAGAGAGAGAGAGAGAGAGAGAAGCAGCATAAAGGAACTCCCTGATGGCACGAACTTCCGATTACCTTCAACGGAACAATGGACTCGAAACTTGGCCAAGCTAAAGTCAAAGCGAAAGTAATCTTATCTGTGCCCGAAAAAATATCCGAAAAAGAAAATCATCGAACCATTGCAAAATATAATTCGCTTCTGTGGAGATAGAGCTAGG
>JAMZAV010011187.1:0-20156 GCA_024449915.1 Sweltsa coloradensis | reverse complement strand
AAATTGAGCTCGCCATATATATATCTTACGAGGCTCAATCTTTCCTTGAACTTTTGGAACACCTACATCATATGTGTTATTTCATCGGTAGTTAGGCGAAATGTTTCAATATTTCCCCAGCATGGATCCCAAAGTATAGAAAAAATAGGTTACCTGTACCTTCTGTGGTTTTAAAATTTATCTCCTGCACAACTCCTAAACCTCTCCCATCTGTCACACCATTGTTCCCACTCTTTTGGTTGTGTGAGAAATCAAATTGGCCTGGAGGTTGGATATAAAAAGAAGATGTTGCGCCTTGGCCTATTATAGGTTGTTGACCTGTTACAGGACTTAGGCCCTCACTATTTCCGACTTGAGACATCATTTTCCGATATGCCAGCCTATGTTCTACCCTAACTTTTATCTAGCTACCATGTGGCTTTGATTAATATCTTTTACTTACGTTTTTTCTAGTTTTTGGTTGTGCCCTTTTTCATCCCACCACTTCTGAACACCATGTATTGTTTTTAATAAAACTAGTAAACACTCAAGGTAACTTTTTTATGATGTTTTATTTAGTTTTTAAAACAATGACAATTTCGAATTACAAAGATACATTTTGAGGCCATGTTTTGAGAGAGAGAGCTCTCAAGGTTGGTACACACAGAAACTTTTGTAGTGATACAAGGCTAGTACAAATGTTAGTAGTTGCTGTTGTTGTAGGATTAATTATACAATGATAAAAAACCTCATAATATGCTCCCTGGGTCGCGCGTAGCAGATTCCTTAAAGCGAATTTCCAAATGGTCCAGTTCTCAGCACCTCGTTTGTTTTTCTATCCGTGATTTTCCTTTGTCTTGCTCAAAACGAACTGAATGAACGTGTCTAGGCCTTAGCCTATTTCGTGAGACGCCACCCGGTATTCACGTGTTGTAACAGCAAAGAACAAAGTTCACCTCAAAAACTTACTGATTTATCAACAAGAACATTTATTACTTTACTCTGCTCACGAACCGTGCCTACTACCATATTGAGATATTTGGGAAAATATAAGATATGATTTATTTATGAAAAACACATTGGTACAGAATATTGACAAGATGCAAGAAGTTTTACAGCACAAACAAGAGAGAAGAAGGCCAACGTTCTAGAAACGTAACAAATGGTTTTTCAGTGTGCAGTGAGCAACACAACCACAGTATCATGGATACTCATAGTGGGGCCTATTACCAACTGTACAGAAATGAAATTTAAATGTTTGTCTTTCAACATTGTGGAGTGTTTCTGTCACTTACTTTCCTTACCCTAGGCCACACTGAAAGACAATCTGTGCTCCGGTACGTTTTGTTTAGGCTAGGCTTACCGTAGGCCTACGGCTAATTTTCAAGTGAATTACAAGCTAATGTGAGATTGAGCTATACCCCTAACCTGAAACCCAATACAAACTTGATACTTTCAGCCCAAAAGGCTGGGTTGTGAATGATTTGTTGGATGAGCGTAGCGGGGCGTAGCGAGCGAAGCGAAGATTCCATTTCACTACACTGGAGAAAAAATCCGGAATGTTTTTTTTTTTCTTTTTTTTTCTTTTTCCCTGTATTATTGTGTGTTTGTCAGCACGATTCCGGGCTAAACCGATACTCCAATTGCGATGAAATTTTATGGAGGCCTTTGAAATCTTTGAACTTAGAACTGCCAGGGTTTTGAGCGCAATGAAAAATTATTTCTCATGAAAATCGCAATTTTACGTTTTTTTTTTCGATTTTTTAAAAATTTCTTCGACTTATAACCCCTACATGCTTTATCCGATTTTAATGATTTTTTCACAGAACCATAATTTTATGAATAAAGATATTTTTGTGAAATTTGAGCGCAATCGAACAATTATTTCTCATGAAAATCGAAATTTTACGGGTTTTTTTCTTTTTTTAAAAACAATTTTTTGACTTTTAACACCTACATGCTTCAACCAATTGTAATAATTTTTCACAAAACCCTTTAATTTATGAATTTATATATTCGTGTGAAATTTGAGCGCAATCGAAATTTTTTTTATATGAAAATCGAAATTTTACGATTTTTTTTTCTTTTTTAAAATTACGATTAATTAAAAAATTAAAAATTAAAAGGGTTTATTTTTAATTTATTTAAATTAATTTTTAAAAATCTTCAACTTAGTAATGATTTTTTCACAGAACAAAAAGAAAATCCGCATAACACATGGCAGCTCAATGCCCCAAATTTACGCTCATCCAAAAACGCGGCGGGACTTAAGCGTTTTCCTAGTAACTATGCCTAGAGGCTAGTATGGCCGAGGATAAAGCAAGTCATTTCTTAATAGGGGAGGGCTAGGCCCTAGGCCTACAAAAGACCACTCAATAGTGCCTAGTCGGGCCAGAGGCCTAGTGGGCATAGGCAACCCAAGTCATATAAAAACGTACATATTTGATTTGTAGGCCTGGGCCTAACAAATATAGCACATACATTTTTTGTTTCTAGGCTAGCTAGGCTGAGGCCTAGGGACTGTTTTGGGGATGAAATATCAAGGTCTCAGCACGAAAAGCTAGGGCCTAGCCTGGGCCTTGGCCTATTGTTAGCTTTTATTTTTTAAACTGAGCTGCCTATAGGGTAGGCTTACTAAGAACCAAAAGGTTTCCCCTGGTGAGTTTAGTGATGACAAAAATGCCAAACTTCAAAGCTGAGCTTTGCCTAGGTGGGCCTAGGCCTAGATAAATTTATTCATTTAGAAGTTTACCCCAATATTTGGCCCATCATTTTTCGTACTATAATATCACTTTTTTAATTACTAAGGTACTTACTAAGTTATAATAATCCTAATATTCTATTTCACATGGACAAAATTGAAGCACAGCTATGATTGTATTTCTCGGCTACATCACTAGCAAAAAGCAGCTGGTCGTGGACCACGCCTATTCCCCGGACTATTTTCGGTTGAAATATAAAATTAAGTAAAAAATAAATTCCCTTGGTAGGACATATTGGGTTCAAAATACAAAATTATTTACCTTCCCGGTTTTACTTCATAATCAATGTAACATGAGAAAAACAATAAGTTATTAGAAAATTAATTAGCAATGTTATGTTTGCCCAAACCAAAGAACAAGAATTCCCTTGCTAGCAACGACGCTGGGCACAGATGAGACAGATTTTTAGATGTTATGTTGGCTATTCCCGGATTTTAGCCATCTCCTTTCTAACTGTGGCCCGCCTATAACATGCTGCCGCCTACATTTGAACGAAGCACCGTCCTATAGCACACGCCCCTTTTGTAGCGTAAAGCATGTTGATTTGCTATAGCTGTGGACAAGGGAATGGAGAACGGAAGTGTAGCTAGGATGGTAGCTAGCAATGGTGAATAAACAGTGATTAAAATACCTGCCTTTCTTTGTGTAATTATGCCAGCCACCTATCATCCGAAACCCACGCAAAGAACACAACAATGACGACGATGAGGGATTTTCAAGAATTCAATCAATTGGTATGATATACACCTTAGCCTTGTCCCTAATATCAGATCTCAAAGTGAAGCCTAGCCTTACCATAGCCCTTTCAGACCCAAGGTATTTTTCTTCTAAAATAAGTAACTTGAAGGGAAAAAAAACAAATTTCCCAAAAAAAAATTCTAAGATAGTTTTTGTTTATCAAAACATTTTAATTGCGTTTTTTAAGAATTTGTTTGAAATTTTGTCATTAAATTTAAAAACTTTTTGATTTTTTTATTAAATACGAGTTATGTAAACCCTTTGAAAAAAAAATTCCCTTTCACCAACTGTTATTTTCAGAAAACTATTTTAGCTAGTCAAGTTATAGCTAAAGGGGTCTAGAAACTATGTCTAGAAAAACGATTCTCAAAATTTAATTTTGAAAATAGTCTTGTATATTACAACTTTTGTCCAAAAATCTAGTATAATTTCCAAAGTAAGTTATGACCCGCCCCCAAAAAATTCACAATTTTTCTGTTATTTTAAAGCTTTTTTCATTCGCAAACTTTTGAGACATTTTCTTCTACTTTAAATTATCCCCCGATATACGCTTAACCCCAATTTTAAAAAAATTTTTAAAAAAAAATTTCAATTGGCAATTTTTTTTAACCCCCCCCGCGCAAACGGGAAACCCGGAGGGGTCAAGAGGAGACACCAGACGGGGGGAATCCCCTCCCCAAAAATTTCCGCCTTTCTGACCCACACGGGAAAAACCCCCCCCTTGTGCCCCCCCCCTTAGTTCCCCCCCAAAAAAAGTAAATTTAAACTAAATTTTGAAATTGTTTTTCCGGGGGCCAATTTTTTAAGTGAAAACCCCCTTAAACCACTTTTAAAAAATAAAAAATTATTGGGGAAAATTTTGGAAATATTTTTTTAAAAAATATTAAAGGGGGTTGGCCTTTAAAAAATTTTTTATTTTTTGGGAAATTTTTAACCCCCCTTCAACAACAGTAAAAAAATTTCCCTTTTGGGCGTTTGTAAATTTTAGCCCTAGGCGGCCTTTTTTTCCCCAATTTTTTAGGGAATTTAAAGAAAGAAAATCACCTGAAAATAAAAAATTTTTTTAAAATTTATTCGAAAAAAAGAGTGGAAATTCGCAAAAAAAACCCTTCCCCTTCTGGGCCTGGGGAGAATAGGCAAGACACCCGAACGTAAAAGGGGAAAAGAAAAAAGCCCCCTGAAAACCCTTAAAATTTTTATCTTCTAAAACAAAGGCGCTCTGGCCCCTTGTTGGGGCCTTTTCCCTTACATTGACGCCCAACCAAATAACCCAAAAAAAAACCCTAACCGCAGTGGACCCCCCTCCCTTCCTTATATTTTTTGAAGAGGGGTTTCCCCCCCCCCTTTGGGTTAATTTTGGGGGGGGGGGAAACCCCTTAATTTTTTTTATTTCCCCCTAAACCAAAAAAACTTCCTATCCCCATTCCCAAAACCCCCTTTTTTTTTTTTTTTTTTTTTTTTCGTCCCCTTTTTTTTTTTTTTTTAACCCAAGGAAAAAAAAACAAAACAAAAAACCCAAACATCTCTTTCAATTGAATAACTTTTTGACAACATCACAGTAGTGCAATTTGACCTCCCCGGGTTTTCAAGCACCCTTGTTTCTCCCGGGGTAGAACTGGCCCAGAGCAGGCTCTGTTAATCGTTAAAGGCGGTTCAAGAGAAAAAGTCCACCTCGAAAAACATCAGTTGTATGTAAGGGGAGTTTTTCCCTCCCCTAAAAAAGAGGCTTTTGCCCCAAAATTTCGAATAGGCCACACACCTCTAACTGAGGGATAATTTCTCTTTAACCGAGAAAAGGTTACCCCAGACTTGACACTATGATAAACCCTTTAACCGTACATCATATGCTTGTAGAATGTACCAAAATATGATCCTTGCGCACGAAATTTTGATCCCCCCCAAATGATATGAAGAATTCTATCATAGAAACGGCGACGAACTTTCTAAATGTCTCATCCAAAGTTATCTATTTAAATAACATTTAATTCACATCAAACACTTTTCTTAATTTCTTTATTTTTCATCACTTACAAACTTTTGTTTTGCTAAAAATGTCATCATCAAAATTTTTTTTATTATTTATAAAATTAAAAAAACAATATTAAACAATCCTGTCAAATAAAAATTTTTTGGGGGAAAAATTTCGATGTCGCTAAATTTTTTTGCAGAGACCTTCCTTAAAGGATATTTATCAACATACTAAAACTCCCCTAAAATGGGAAATGGAGCTTTCGGCCGCCAATTGGAAAATGGCGGTAAAAAAAGGTTTTTTTATAAAAATATCCAAATTTTTTTGAGATAGACAAAATATTAATGGCAAAAATTTTTCCCCATTTAATTCCTCTACAAAAAGGTGTTTCTATTTTTTGGTGGGGGAAAAAGGTACGTCAAAAATCGTGGTTTAATTTTGCTTATTGGAGTAAAAAGCTTTTTCCAAATTTTTTACCCCCAGCATAAAACAATGCCCAGTAAACCCGTAAAAAATCGATTTAAATACAAAAGCTTTTGTACGGGGTTCATAAAAGCGTCCATTAGTTTTTTTAAAAATCATTTTCTGCAAAATCGGTTTTTGCATATCCGGAATTTGGGGATTTTCCTTGTTGGCATTTCCTAAAAAATGCCTTATTTTACTGCCATTTTTAAACCCTAAATAGCATTGGGGGAAAAAAATCTTTTACGCACATTAAATGTTTTAAATAATAACCCCATTACAACCAAAAGTTTAAACCCAAATTGACTGCTTATTCCTTATTTCCCAAAATATAAATACTGTTTTCGTGCGTTTTTAACACTTATTTGTTACTAATTCATTTTATTTGTGGATATTGGAACTAGCACCCCATATTGGTTTAAACTTTGGTTGTAATCGGATCTTATTTGAGTCTTTTCAATGTGCGTGGGAAAAGTTTTTTTCCCTCCTATCTATTATGCTTAATAAGGACCGTAAAAGGGGGCATTTTTGAGGAAATGCCAACATGGAAAACCCCAATTTCGGGTAAATAAAAAATTTCGATTTCGCAGACCTGATTTTTTTTAAATACTAAGGGTGTTTTCATGAAGCGAAACAAAAGTCCTTTTGTATTTAAATCTTTTTTAGGGATTTACCGGGCATTGTTTGATGCGGGGCGAAAATTTTTTGGGAAATAAGCGGGGTACTCCAATGAGCAACATTAAACCAGATTTTGGACGAAACCCTTTTGACCCAACCAAAAAATAAATAAACGTTTGTAGAGAATTAAAGGGGGAATTTTTTTCCCATCGAGTATTTTGTCTATCTCAAAAAATTTGGAGATATTTGATAACAAACACTTTTTGCCGCCTTTTTCCAAAATATGGGGGGCCGAAATCCAGCCCCGATTGTAGGGGAATTTTAGTATGTTGATAATTCCTTTAAGAAGGTCTCGCAAAAATTCAGGACATCTCAATTTTTTCCCTCCAAACGTAAATAACGATCTTATTTGACAGGATTATCATCAACACACACCATTAAATTTTCTCATCAACTTTCATTAACACAGGGGGTGCAATATGACCAACCGTTGAAGCGCCCTAGTTTCTCACGTCGTCGTCGCTTCTAGAAAGAAATCTTGTCGGGAACTCGTTCGACTATTAGAAACCCAAAAACTTCGCATTTTGGTCCGATACGGTGGGGATCTCATTTTGTTTCGACTTAATCCCCAAATTTCCAGCAAAACCCAACTGTTCATGATAACTTTACACGCTCCAGCAGCTCAGTTCCCATTTCCTCTATATTTATCCCTTTTCATTTTTTAAAAGGCCAAATATTAGCATCCATTATTTATAATAAATTTGGAAAAAAAATTCGCTTATCCTATTTACAGTCTTTTTAAAACAATCTTGAGTCCTTCTGCTAAAAAGCTATTCCTCGCTTTAGTAGCGTTCTTTCTTCTTTTTTCTAAATTTTAAAACTTTTTATGTTACCTCAGTCTATTCAACTTCCCTCCGGGAGTTTCTTGTACCCTGTGCACGACGAGCTGAATACAGGGCCGTCTTTAGGTGTGAGCCGCCCTAGGCAATAAAGTTAAGTTGTTAAGTTAAGTTTTAAAATCACAAAAAATTTAAAAATAAAATTTTGGGAATGGTTTTCATTTTAAATTTTTCCCCAGAGATCTATCTGGCAAAAAGCACCTTCCTGCAACAAAGTTGCTGTCCAGGAGCTGAGCCCTAGCACCACAGTAAAAACACACAAAATTTTTACTTTTCGAACCCATAGTAAAACTAGTCGGGATCGGGGGGTTTTAGATTTAAAGCTATAGCGTGCGAAGGACTGATACCGCCGAAGGCGAAAAAATTTTTTGCAAATTTCAAATTTTAAAAGCCCCAAACAGTTTTTTTAAAACTAAATAACAAATGAAATAATAAAAAAAAAATTAATAAAAAAAAATAAAACAAACATTGTTGAATTTTTTTCGTTTTAGTGCCGCCCCCCAAGAGCTGCCGGGCCCCCCAGGCCCGGGCCCTTTTGGGGCCTATGGGAAAAAATGCCCCTGGCTGAATAAATTATTTTTATTTTTATGATTTCCTATCCCACGGCTCTCCCAAAAAAAATTTTCCTTGTGATCAATTTTATCAATATTTTAAAATTTTTAAAAATATTGTAATTGTGGCATCATTGTAAAAAATGTATTTAGATTTTTTATGTTTTTTGGATGAGCGTAGCGAAGATTCCTTCATAACACTGGAGAAAAAAATCGGTTTTTTTTTTTTTTTCTTTTTTTTTTTTTTTTTTTTTTTGTCTTTTGTCCACACGTTTTCCCGGGTAACCGATACTCCCCATTGCGATGAAATTTTATGGAGGCCTTCGAAATCTCTGAACTTAGAAAATGCCCCGTTTTTGACGCAATCGGAAAATTTTTCTCGTGAAAATGTATTTTACGATTTTTTCGATTTTTTAAAATTTCTTTGATTTAACCCACTGCTTTTTTCCGTTTAATGATTTTTTTACAGAACCTTTTTTTTATGTATTAAAATATTTTTAAATTGAGCGCAATAAAAAAATTTTTTATCATAAAAAACGAAATATTACGCGTTTTTTTTTTTTTAAACAATTCTTTTTTCTTATAAACAAAATAAGCTTTTTTCCGTTTAAAATGTGTTTTTGCAGAAACCCTTTAATTTTTTGATTAATATAACATTTTTTAAAAAATTGAGCGCAATCGAGAAATTATTTTCATAAAAATTCATTTACGATTTTTTTTTTAAACCAATTCGATTAAAAAAAAAATATATTAAAATATTAATATATAATATATTTTTTAATTTAATTTAAAAAAAAAATTTAATTAAAAATGATTTTTCACAGAAAAACAGAAAAATTCGCTAAAACATGGCAGCCAAGCACCAATTCGTCATCCAACAACGCGGCGGGACTTAAGCGTTTTCCTAGATTAGGCCATGTACTATTCACCTTCTCTTTTAAAGGGGTCGTACTTGGACCCTTATACTTGAAAGGAAATCAGAATTATAAAAAAAACTAAAATGTTATTTTAATTCTTTGTAATTGTGGAAGCATGCTTTACATTTTAAATTTTAAATTTTTTGATTTTTTTTGGAAGACGGAGGTGCAGAGAACATTTAAACTGTCAAAATTTTTTTTCTATGGGGTTTCCCTAATGGGGGGAAATAATCCGGCGTTTTTGTAAAATCCGGGAAAAGGGACTAGTGTATAAAAGTTGTTTTATTGAGATTATGTGAAATTTCTTTTCGTTTAAGCAAAACCAATCAATCCAAGCAAAAAGGAAAATGACCGATAACTTCCTTTAACGACTTTTTGGGTTTCCAGTACACATTTTAAATTTTGCAAGATTAAACGACCATAAATCGAAAACACACACAAAAAAAAAGCAGTAGGCGTAATAAATTAAAAATAACATGTTGTCCACCCAAATTTTTAATCCCTTTTATTTGCAAGTAAAACATTTTAAATCATTAATAATCAAAAATTATATCTCAACTACTTCATATACCTTACAAAAAAAATTTGTTTTTATCATTGTTCAAAAAATTACAGTTTTCCCTTGGAGTCCACAGGGCTGGCCTCATGGAAACAATGCGAGTGGTCCTGGAGGAAGTCTGCCAGGCGCACGACCCCCGGCAAAAAAATACGAAAAAATTCTTCGCCTCCTCGGCCGGGGGGGGTCTTAAAATCGACGTTGTAAGACAAACTTTCTCCCTGTTTGGAAAATAAAAAAGAAGTGTTACTTTACTGACAACAAGATCGACACAAACAAAAAACCTGTAAAAAAAAAAAAGACAAATCTTACAAATCAAAAGTAATGAGATCTAAAAAAAAAGCCAATATTATGTACCCCCTTTTCATTTCCGCAACCATTTTGCCCCTTTGCTGATCCCTTTCAAAATTTTATTTGCAACTATTTTTTAAATGTAAAAGTTTTGCAAATTTATTTTTAAATCTTTTCAAGGGGTACGTCCAGGGCGAAGTGGATTGCGAAAATGTGGGGGGTACATACGTTTGGCATTTCATTTTTTTGTGTAAGGTTTGGCGTTTTTTAAAAAGTATTTGTAATGTGGATCTCTTACTTTTTTAAGTTCCATTCAAAAAATTTGTAAAAAAAACAAAAAATTATTAGATCAAATCATTTAATTGCTATGGTATTACCAATTACAATACAAGTAAAATAACTAGGGTCCCCAAAAACTTTTTTTTTGTAAACAATGAAAGGGGATCATTGTTAAGTAACTATAGTATTTTGATTATATTCTTGTCAAAGGTTATATTAAAACCTTTTTTTTGGAAGCCTTCAAGCAAACTTTTTCGACTTTGGTTTTAGGCATGTGTTTTTCAAAAAAATAATTTTTTATGTGGTGGGCTGGTGATGAATGTTTTTGATTTTAAAAATTATATAAGTTTGTGGTAGTGGTAGTGGGAGGTAGTGGTATGGTAAATGGGTTGTGGTAGTGGTTGGTAGTGGTAGGTGGTTTTGGGGTGGGGGGTGGGAGTGGGGGGGTTTTGGTGGGTAGTGGTAGTGGAGTGGTAGTGGGGAGTGGTATGGAGTGGTAGTGGTAGGGTGTGGTAGTGGTAGTGGTGTGGAGGGTGTGGGGAGTGGAGTGGTAGTGTAAAATGGTTTAGGGTTTGGGGGTGGTAGTGGTAGTGTGTGGTAGTGGAGTGGTTTTTTAGGGGTTTGGGGTTTGGGAGTGGGAGTGGTAGTGGTTTGGTAGTGGTAGGGTAGTGGTCGTGGGAGTGGTAGTGGTAGTGGTGTGGTGTGGTGGGGGGTGTGGTGTGGTTGTGGTAGTGGTGTGGGGTTTGGGAGGGTTGTGGGTGGGTGGTGGTGGTGGTGGGGGGTGGGGGGTAGTGGTTTAGGGTAGTGGTGTGGGTGGTGTTTTGGGGCAAGAGATGAATTTGGGGGATACTGGATGAAAAAGAAACTTGGATGAATGGAGGGCCATGTTAAAGATAACAAATATGGACTTAAAAAAGCCCTGGTTTTAGCGATCCCCGGGGCACAAAAAACACACACTTTGAAAAGGAAATCACAAATAAAAAAAAACTGTATTTTTTAATAACTTAAAAGTTAACAGAGAAAAAACACTAGACCTACGAATGGGCCCATGCAGTAAGTAATTTCAGCGATGATAAAAAATTGTTGAAAACAAAAAAACTAGCGTCCCCTTTTAAACACCAAAAAAAATTTAATACAAAAAAAATTAGGATGGCGGGGAGCAATAAACAATGAAGTTAAAAAAGTGCACAAATAGTACCAGGAGGGCTTTGAAAAACCAAGGGCATTTGAAAATTTTTTGCAAAAACCCATACGGGGGGCCAAAAAAAAATGAATATTTTTTAAAAAAGGAAAAACTTTTAAAAACTTTTTAAGGGGAAAAAGTGGGCACAATTTCACTTTTGGGCGTTTGTAATGTCCTCGAGAAATTTCTTGATTGGGGCCATTTCAAACCTTTCCCTTTCGCCCGCCTGTGTAAAACGGTGATTCCCACCCAAGCGGGCCCCCTGGAGAGGGATGGGTTGTCTTCATTCACCAGGACCCCTTGGCACATTGGTCCTGGTTAAAAAATGAAGAAGATTTGGACTACAACTGGGAAAAATTTTTCCTGTCTTTTTTTGGCAAAGAGGTAGATTAATATTTTTGACCATTTCCTTCCAGATGAGCTCCCTTTGGAGTTTTTAAAAGTTGCTTCCATCTATTCAACCCGTATGAAATTTAAAATTTCCCCCATTTTAACATTGGGTTTTTGGATAGGGGGTTGATTGCCCCCGCCGTTTAGAAAATTTAAACCTGGGAAAGAAAAAGATATATCAATAGTTTTGGGCAAGTTTTAAAATTTCTGTGTAATTTAAAGTTACCATTTGTTAAAAAGTGAGAAAAGTTTTTTTCCAATTACCCTCTTGAGTTTGGGTATTTTTCAAAGGTTTTAAAACGGCAGCCTCCCAAAAAACCCTCCGAAGTGTGGAGAACGAGGAGTATGAAAAACCAGTTAAAAAATTACAAACAGAGCTAGGGTTTTTCGGGAGTACTTGATGTTACTTCGATTTAACAACTTGTTAAAGGGTTTAAAACAAGCCGGTGATTGGCACAACAAAGTTTGATCCTTTGTCGCTTAAATTTTTAAAACTTTTCCCTCCCCCGTAAAAGTGAATCTTTTTTAAAGAAAGCAATGAATCCCTGGGTAGTCATATCATGATTTAATTAAATTTGTGGAGGGCCCCTTTGTAGTTAAGGACACACAAAAAATAGCGAGGGTTTTGCCTTCAAATTTAACTTTGCTAGTGTAGATCCTTTTTTTTCCCCGAAAAAACCCGGTCCTGCGAAATTTTGGGCCCTCCGTTTTTTAGAAAGGGGCGAGCGGGTTGTATTTTAAGAGCGGGAAGTTTTTCCCATAAAGGTTGCTTGCGTTTACAGATGTCTTAAAAATTCATTGACCCCAAGCCGTTTCTCAGGAACTTCTTATGGATGGTAACCAGTAATTTTTGCCCCCGAAGTGTTTGACGTCAACCATTTGGCTGAAGCATGTAAAAAGTCGTAAGTGTTCATTCATAATGACCCTTTTAGTGAGATGATGCTGTGGGGCATTATGTTTTTATTTTTAAACTCAAATGGCGAAAGTTTTTCGGGGTCTACCCCCTACTTTTAAAAATCCCTTCACAAAAAAATTGGATAGAGTTTTTTGATTTTTGCTTTGTTATAAACCCTTCCCTTTTGGGAGGGTTTACAAAGTTGGAGGGCTGACGAAATAAGCTTCACTTTGCCGCAAATTTTGATGCTTTTACTTTAAGTGAGTTTTGCAACTCTGCGGCAGAATTTACGGAGTAGTTTCTCTCCGCAGTGGCTTGCGACTTTTGTAGAAAAAACGAAGACAGTGTGCCGTACACGTTGTATTTGGATTAGTTTGAAATTTCCCAGAAACCCCCATTTCTCTTAGGTGGCAAGTGAAGGTTTTTGGTAACAGTAGCTTTTTTTCCGGCATGTCTTAAATAAAAATTGACCCCATTTGGGGGGAAACGGGCCACAATAAGGGAATCTAGTAAACCAACCAGGGTGGGACCCGTGCCCCCCTAAGTAAACAAATGGAAAGGGAGTTTCTCCCAGAATTTCCCCCTTGATATAAGGCCCGGGCTGGGATTTTTTTGCTGATTGCGCCCCCGGTGTTGCCCGGTTTGGGGCCCAATTTTTTCCATTTTTGGATTTTCTTGTTTTTTTCCCTGTGACTCTTTTTGAAAAATGAATTTTTTCCCTTTTGGGGGTGGAGGGAAGCCTTGATCCAGGCAAAAAATTTAATTGTGGATTTCTGTCCAGAGAAAATTTAGAAAAAAAGGGCCCAAAAGAAAGGTAGGAGAATTTTCCACTTTTCTTTTGAAAAATTTTGGGCCCGGGGTAGAAGTCCCACCCCCAAAATTTCCCCAAGGGTTTGGAATCAAAATTTTCTTTTCAAAAGGTGCGCCCTTTAAACCTTAGAGAAAAAAGTAAATGGTTTACAGTTTGCCCTTCCTGTTTTTAGTGGATCGGGGGATATATGAAAAGCCCCGAAACCCCTTCGGAAGCATGGGGAGAATCCGGGGAATTTAAAATGTCAGAAAGTTTCCCTTGTGACTAGAACTAGTCGAAAAACCCTTTATGGTGCTTATGGTAGGAATTTGGGATGTAGATACTTTTTTCCCAATGATTATTCGGGGGGTTGGGGTTTAAAAGTTCTTTCCCCAATTTCTAGCTTTTCTAGAAAAAGGTGCTTTTAGAAAAAATCTTGAATTTAAATGACAAGGGGAACCCATTTTAAAAAATTTCCCCCCTTTGGATCCGGAAAAAATAGAAAGATACAAACCCGATAGCACTTTTAAGGGTTGGGGTAAAAAGTTAGTAGCTTCTGTGGTTGGGGAGTCAAAAAGGAATCGTTTAAAATTTTTCTAAAAGTGATCGGGCGGGGTCCGGGGTTTTGCCATAGAAACCCTTAGATTTTTTCACAGACTCATCTTGTTCCAACTGGAGGGGAAAAGATTAGTTTCCGTTTTTCTTCGGGAAAAGCCCCCCAAAAAAAAGGCCGAATGGTTTAAACACCCACAAAGTAGGGGGAAACCCCTCCACTGGAAAGCAAAAGATCCGAAAAATTTTGGGCGGGAAGGTTTGTAAAAGCACTTCCAGATTATCTGAACCTGATAGACAGTGACCTTTGGGTTAAACGTAGAAATCGTTTTTTTTAAAAAAAAAGGAGCGCGGGGGAAAAATTTTTTCCCAGTTCCAGGTTGTTTAAAGTTGAGGATCAGTTTTGTACCCTAGAAATGGTGGGTTTTTTTTCCCCGTTTTTGTTACTGTTTAGTTAGTTTGTTTTCCCTAAAACGGGTTTAATCCATGGATTCTCTCCTTTTAAAATATGGGGGTGAAAGTTACAATCGCTAGGATGAATTGGGTATTTTTTCTAACATTTAGAAATTTTCGGCAGTTAATTGCTATTAAAATGTGTTCTGAACCGAAAGAAATTGAGCTTTATTTTCTTTCTTGTATTGGGGGACCGGGGGTTTGCAAAAAATCTTTTAAAAGGACTGGCCCCAGTGCGGGGATTTTGCTAAACCCCCCCTCGAAAAAACAAACGTATGTGGAAGTATTAGTAGATTTTTTGGAATACTGAAATGAGGGGAAAGGTTAGTAGCACTTAAGATGTGTCGAAAAGCGTTGCCCCCCCGGGTTGCATGGCCCAAATTTACGAAAATTCTCTTTAAAAAAGAATTGTATTCTTTTGGCTTTGAATTCCCCCTTAAGACGACGTTCTAACTGTGAAAGTCTTTCCCCAAAGCGTTTGGGAAGGGGGAAAACACCTTAGTTCACTCCTTTTTTTCCTTAAAAGCGGGAAACGAACAATAAATTTTCCCTTTCGGGGGTTAGGGTTGTTTTGGTGTAAAAAATGTGTTTCCCATTCTTTTTCTTCTTTAGTGGCGATAAGTTTTGGGATTTTTTATTTCCCAAAAGCGCTTGATTTGTTTAAATCAAGGGTTTTCCCTTTAAATAATAAAAATAAACTTTTTTTTGGGGGTTAAGGGGGAGAGTGAAGTAGTCAAAAACGGGCACCCTTTTCCACCGATGACCCAAACCCAAAAAGCTTCGTATTGAAGTGGGGGAAAACCCCCTGGACGAGATGGGGAATTTTCTGTCGGAGAAGATCGTAGTAAAGTTTCTCCCCGGGATCAGCATTTCCCGACTTCCCCTGGTTGACCCCCCCCCCCCCAAAATTGGGAAATTGCTAGTTAAATATCACGGGGGAAAATGTTTCCAAGTGCGGTAGTAAATGGGAAAGCCCGAGGGTAGGCTGCCAGGAAAAATTTTTGGGGGAATAAAAAAATTTCCCCAAATGTGTAATATAATCGAAAACCCATAATTTGACTGTATTTTGGGACCCCGTGCGTAGTTGTCGAGGTTGTGTTTTTTTTTTAAACCCACCTTGTAGGGTGTAGGGATTGATTTCCCCTTTTTTAATTTGAAGTTTATTAAAGGCTAATTCAATGGGGATAAAAATGATTTTTTGGGCTTGCTGAATCCAGTAATGCTGACTTTTTGATTAAGTTACAAAAATTTTAATCCTGAACGTATACCTGAGCTGTGGCCAATAAAACTTGTTGAATATTTGTCTTTTTAACCAAAACGGTAAGTACCGGGATTCGTTATTTTTCCGGTGAATAGTGCATTAAAATCAAAAAGGGGTAGTAGTTTGTGATGCTATTTATTTTTTTAGAAACACATATGAATACACAAGATGTGGGGTGAGCATACATGGTATCAGACCCGGACCTTCATGCCAACCAGGACGTCACCCAGACGGTTTTGATGGGAAATGCCCAAGGCCCTAACTATCCAATAGGCTTGTTACTCTACAAATAGTACTAGGGATGGTAGTTTCTTTTCAGTGAATTACAGTGTGCCCGACGTTGTCGCGGGATCGGGCCTTATGAGTAGACCATTGTAGGGAAACGTGAAGTAAAAAGTGGGTTTTGGGATAGAACCAAACTTGCCCGTAGCTACCCAGCTTTGCATGCATAGGCTTGATGGATTTGGTAGGGAAAAACCCAATTTTCACAAACATTTTTTTGATTTAAATTTCATTTCCCCCTGTTTTGACAATGGGAGATTTCCGAAAAGATTTTTCAATTTACAAATAATGGTCATTGTTTCAAAGGGAAACACTTATTGGTTTTTTTGGGGGAAACATACGTATGCTTAGACTGGTAAGTATCTTTAGTAGACTTGTTTATTTTAGTTTTAGAAATTTTCAGACTTTGGGCTGAGTAAGCTCGAAAAGTCTGTGACTCTTTTTCAAGGAAATCGCATTAAAATTTTCCAAATGAAGGGGAAAATCCCGAGTTTTGCATGTTGTGTTTTTTCAAATTCCCCCCTGGTGTTTTTAGTCTAACTGCCAAGGGTAAGTTGGGAAAAAGTAAGAGTTTGTTGAATTTCAAAACTTTAGATTGAGAGCCCTTTATGCATTTAGATTTCTTGTTTTTCGTTTTAACCCAATTGGCCCAAGAAACGTGAGCCGGGGTTTTGCTAAAACAGTGGCAAAATCGAGAAGGGCATTGGGGGTGTGTTTCTGAGATATTTAAATTTTTTTTTTTAATCTTTATAGAATCAAGTTTCCATGCTTAAAGGTTAAAAAGTTAAACAGACGACAAGGGACAAATTCTTGATTAAAAAGTTTGGGGGATTTATTAAAGTAAAAGAAAACAACAGATTTAAAGGGGAAAAATTGGGAAGTCCGAAGAGAAGTATTTTCAGTTTAGGGCGACGTAGGTGTTTTGAATTGTGCCCCAAAAAAAAAACGGGAAAACACCTGAGAATTGTGGTAAAATTTATACCCGGAAGTTTGATCAGATTGTTGTTATTTAGTGCTAAGAAGCGACCCCGGGGGGCCCAGAAAACCCCTGACTTGGGGTGTATCAATAGGTTACCATGGGTGGCGTGAGTTTTGTCATTTTGATTTAGATAAAACCCTCCCAAAGGTATAAAGTTTCAACAAACTGTTTTTGTAGGTTTCATGATTCCCCAATCGTCATTTGTGTCTTCTATTTCAAGACGTGTTGTATTTCCTCGAACTGATTCCCAAATAGAAAAAGAGTTTCTTTTTTCCCAACTCTGATTGCACTTTAGGGTTTTGGGGTTTGGGTTAAGGCCCTCGTTTTAAAAGTGTGATGCGTGTAAGCCCAAACTTTTTATTATTTCCCCGACGTTTTAAATTAAAATCACTTCTTCTTGGGGCTTGCCAAGATGGGAAATTATTGAAGATCAAGAAAGTATAGTAATAGGCTATTATGAAAGGTTTCAGCAGAAAAGCCCTTAAACGAATTTTTGATGATGTTGCCCCTGGGGAAAACACGCGTCCGGGCCCCCGGGTCTTGAAGAAGTCCCCGAAAGGGAACCCCCGTACTTTTAAACTGCCCGCGGGGGCCCGTTTTAGAAGACCCTTTTCGCCAACGGTCGGTTTGGCTAGACGTTAAAAATGCCCTTTGAAGTCGCCCGAAAAAACGATTACTTGCGAAAGCCGTTAAAGGTTTTTTCCCCGTGGAACCCCTGTTGATTGTTTTTCGGCCCGGATGGGACCAAAAGGGTTTGGGCAAGAGATGATTTGGGGGTTTATACATGAAGGAAAAAAGAAAAATCTGGAGTGAATGGAGGACCCAAAGTTTTAAAAGATTTTAAAAAATGAAATGGACTGTAAAGAAGGCCCTGGTTCAGCGATCCACGGACCAATTTAAAACACACTTTGAATGGCCAAAACACAAGTTTAAAAAAAAACGGTATTTATTTAAAAATTATCGAAAATAAACAGGAAAACACTAGGGCCATAGAATGCCGAAAAGCAGTAAGTAATTTCAGTCTGATGGGGGAAAAAATTGTTGAAAAAAAAAGAAAACCCAGCGGGCCTTTTCAAAAACCCCAAAAAAATTGATAAAAAAAATTTTTAGGGGTGGCGGGGGAGCAATAAAAAAAGGGAATTAAAATGCACAAATGTTTCCAAGGGATGGTTTTGGAAACAAACAAGGCCCGTTTCAAGTGTTGCATAAACAGTGGGTAGTGGTATTTGGGGAGGTTAGGGTAAGTGGTTTGTGGCAGTGGGAGTGGGAGTGGTAGTGGGTTTGTGGGGAAGTGGTAGTGGAGTGGTAGTGGGTGGTAAGTGGTAGGGTATTTGTGGGAAATAGGGGGTGCGGTAGGGGGATTGGTGTGGTTTTGGGGGTGTAGTGGTTTGTGGTAGTGGTAGTTGGTGGGGAGTGGTATTTTGGGGTTTGGGAGTGGTAAATGGGAAGTGGTTTTTTTTAGTGGTTTGTGGTAAATTGGTAGTGGTAAAATGGTAAAATTTTTGGGAGTGGTATGTATGGTAGTGGGTAGTGGTTAAATGGTAGTGGTAGGGGGGTAGTGGTAGGGGGTTTAAAAAATGTTTTTGGAGAGGGGTAGTGGTTAGTGGGGAAAATTGTGGTGGTAGTTGTAGTGGTAGTGGTAGGGTAGTGGGTTAGTGGTTTTGTGGTTTGTGGTAAATGGTAGTTAGGGGTAAGGGTAGTGGTAGTGGGTAAATGGTTTTGTGGTAGTGGTAGTGGTAGTGGTTTTGTGGTATGGTAGTGGTAGCGGTTTGTGGTAAAAGGCCCGTTTGGGGGAGTAAAAAAGGGGAACAATGTTGAACCAAAAAAAAATACACAAGTTAAATTGTTTAAAGGGACGTAAAACTTACGTGGCCCCTTGCCCACTCCCAAGTTATCCCTAAGACTCCACGCTGTGGAGCCAATTAACCCTTTTACACCATCCAAATGCACGGCTTTCAACATTTCCCTCAAGTAGCTCTGCAAAGTAAAACATTGAATTATGTTACGTTTTATTTCCTTTAGCCTGTGACATTCACACCATCCAAATGCACAGCTTGTAATATTTTCTTCAAGTAGGTCTGAAAGGTGAAACATTATAAATTTATAAATATTTTTTATTTCCTTAATTCGTATTTATTTATTTAACGTTCTATAAGGTGGTCAGTTTGATGTTTCTAATTCACTGCCGGGACGGTATTTCGCAATAGGACGTACGTCTCAGTTCGTATGTGCGACAGTGGTGATTTAGTAAGTCAAGCTCAGACGATGTTGTATTGTATTTGTAACGATACAGAATGTATTTGAAAACAAGCCAAAGATTGCAATTAGTACAATTTTGCATTGTTGGATTTTGTATTATCTAGAGCGACGGTCGTTTGCCTGCAGCCAAGCGCACGCAACTTCTTAGGCGACTATGAACTTGGCCCTGTATATAACTACCCGAGTTGGGGGTTTTCAGCCCGGGGTTAGAATTGGCCCAGAGCATGGTTCTGCTAAACGAACCTAGAGGCGAACTCTGGCAATCATCGTCGGGGACCCTTGCCCCCTTCCCTTGACGACCCCCGGCGACGATGAAATGACACAACGAACGATGACAAAGACGATGACGACCGCGACGTGAGAAACCCCCCTTCCTCCCCTTATCCGTGGCTGGTTCTGACAAGCATGGGCCCCTCCTCCCCCCCCCTTAGGCTAGAGTGGTGCATTATGACCTAACGTTGACGCGTTCTTAATCCAAATAACAAAAAAAAATCAGCTATCTGCACACGCCGCCGCGGTATATGACCTGATTTGTGGGTCCATGACAAAAAAAGAAAAATCACACCGATCCGAAAACACCGTTCTGTGTTAAAAAAAGTGCCTCAACATCGTTTGAAATACTTCCGGCTGGCTGGCTGGTTGGGGGATCTGACGGAGAGGAATAAGAGCTACAGAGAAAACGGTAGATCTTAAAACTATGAACTTGGACCACACTTAGGTGTACCTCGGATGCAGTGCCTTTTGCTTTCAAAACCAAATCGGGTATCAGGGACCGGAGAAAATCCATATTTTGGATATAATCAAAATACGTAATTACTAAGGCGTGGTGATTTGCACAACTTGAAATTTAACATGCTCTACAACCATTATAAATGTCTAGCGTCCAAATAACAAGGGGCTTATTTTGAGTGTCCGTGAACCCAAAATGTAAAAAAACAACTCTTAAACTAAAAAATTTAATCGTTTCAAAGAAAAAGCAACAACTGAAAGTTTCAACGTGGAATCAACTTGTGTCGGTATACATGAAAGCAGCGAGACACAGAGAGAGAAAGAGATAGATAGATAGTAAGATAAAAGTCATTAAAGGGGTT
>JAMZAV010011186.1:0-19993 GCA_024449915.1 Sweltsa coloradensis | reverse complement strand
CAAAAATTTCGCGGTTCAATGTCGTTAATAAATCATAAACTACAAAATTTTTTAGTTACCTGCATGATGAATCTTCACGCCGAAAAAATTGGGTCTCTAACTCAGATCACCTGAAACTTATTTCGTGTATTTTAACAATGGGATACCCTTGCGCATTTGTTTTTTGATTAAATCCTTTATATGGAACAATGATAGATATTCCAACAGTAATGCACTATATCAATATCAATTTGAGATCGCCTTTTTAATTTTTTTATCTCCCTTATATCCGGAGGTCCTAATTTTATATCCCAATGTTTAAAAATAACCCTTCGTTACAGTTACTATTTGCTATACCATCATAGTATATGTTTTTTATACATCCGGGAAATATTATGAAAATATTATCTCTCACAATAAATCGACGAATAATAAAAGACAATATTGTCAACTGTCGTGTATGACGTTCTATGTTCTATGTTATATTCCAGATAACTAGAAAACCTTGTGATTTATTAATTTTAATATTTTAATTGATTTATTTCAAACATTTATTTCACATGTAATATAACCGTAAAATTTAATCCTTACCTCCTATTGCTACTTATTCCTGTAAGGGGTGTGAATAAATTTGCCCTGTGCAGTATGCACGTTTCCTATCAACAATGAATTTCTTCATTTCAGGCAGTAAGTCAATATACATGTATATGTATTTTTTAAATTATGTATTATTTATTATTGACAAGTGAAAAAATATCGATTTAAATTATTTTTAATAATATTATAGTTATGCGATGTGATTGCATTTGCATATAATGCTGTTGTCTTTGATGTTTTTTGGTTTATGGTTTTTTAATATGTTTGGCCTAATAGTTTACTAACACGATTTTTTTTAAACTATAAGTTCTCCCTTTTCCGTCATTGAATGATAAATGAACAATTTCATATTTTTACAACTAAAAATTCATAATTGTAGCCTAAATTATGAAGTACTTAGTAATAAAATACTAATATATGAGAATTTCTTTTTAAATAATCTTTTGATGGGTTGGATTGGACCCCCTGATCCTTGGTTCGACTTCCGAAAAAACGATAGCGATCTAGCCCTAGCTGTATGAGCACCATTCTCGGCCACTAAACCACAAAACAGAATAAAAACAAGAAACGATTACTCATGTCTATAACTAAGTAGGTTCACGCTTTGGTCCAGAAAGTCTTTGAAGGAAATTCTCCCGCCTAGACGAATCCATCTGCCTTACCCTCAATAACAATCCTACTTCTATTTTCCATCAAGTACAAAGAATAAATTCCCGACAAAAAGTGCCATGCAGTATGTGTCCTGCTTTGGTATTTTATCTGGGTTCGACTGACAATCGTAGTTCTAGGACTCGGAACCATACCGACTATAGAGCTAACTAACTTTTGGGAAATTTTAAATGTCTATTGGTTGTTTAGCACGGCAGGCAAGCCAGTGACAAAAATTGTTAACGTTTGTCACGCGTCGAGATCTCCACGACAACGCAAAAACTAATTGTAAACGAGCCGTATTAAAAAGCTTGTGTAAACATTTATACTGCCAACAAAAAATGTTTTTAGAAAATAAACACTATTTCAATCGAAGATAATCAAAAGTTGTTTATATTTCGTCAGAAATATTTGGCAAATTTACGACTTTTGACATTGTTACAAAACTCAGGATCATCAAAACAATTTGGTTGTTTGGTTTTATCCCTGTCAACATTTTGGAAAAAACTTCCAGAACGAAGATTTGTTTTACGTTTCATGACTACAGTGATATGTTTCGAATCGTCTTTGCATTTTATAAAAACTGTGAAAACCGTAACTTTAATTCGTATTCATAGAAATTAAATTATGAGCTTTCCAGTTCAATTTATACAATAAGGATTTAAATAATGCAATCACAATCACATTTAGTGATTGAGTACTACATAATAGCATTACGACCGACCCCACTCCTCCCCCACTCCCCCCCCGTTTTACCCCTCCGCTAACCTATCAGCCATATCAGCCATAAGGTATATTATAATTTATAGTCATCTGATTGCGGCATGTTATCAATGGATAGGATTTCTCCGGAAAATAATCGTTTCAATCAAGCGACGGAATGTGATTTAAAATGTAAATTTATACATTAGATTGGGGAATAAGAAAAAATATACTGACCGGGAAAAATTAAACCCCAAAATATCCCCTACCTTCTGCTTTATAATCCAAAGGGGAAATTATTTTCTTTTATTTATTCTAAACACTTCCCCTTAAAAATATTTTTTCTTCCTTGGGGTGATGAAAGTTGGGAATGTACTCGACCTCTTTATGAATAACTATCTCACATTTTCGCATAATCACTTAAAACCCTGGGATGGTGGGGCGGGGCCCCCCAGTAGTTTGCATTACTAGTTGCAAAAATTTACATAATTTTGCAACAGAATGTTTAAAGTAATTGCTCTCTTTTTTTCATTTATCATGGCCCCATCCATATTTTACAAAAAAAAAGATTTAAACTTTTTAAATTAACGTGATTTCAATTACATACTTTGCAAAAATTTAAACCAAGTGCAGTAAAAATTTTTTTTCATTTTTATGATATAGATTTCCAGAGATTTTTGTTTTTTTTTTTAGATATTTTTTTTCAAACTAAATGTAGAAATTTTTTTTTTAAATTTTTACTGATTTATTTGAGGACAAATTATTTGGCGAGAAATTTTTTTCCTTGATATAAATAAATAATATTTTTAAATAGCTTTTATTGAATTTTACTGTGCTTTTATTTTATTATTATTTTTTTTTTGTTATTCTTTTTTTGTTAAAATTCCCAACAAGAAACGGCGTCGACGCTAGCAAATATTTTGCTAAAACACTAAAAACTGGGGGAAATCTTGTCCCGGAAGAGCCTTGATAAAGCACGTGAAACAAACTAATTACACATGCAGTTGGTTCCCCCATAAGTGCCCCCTGCACGGGGAAGGGAAAAAATCACTGAGCAGTTTTTTGGGGGCGGGCGGCAGGTCGTTCCATTGGTTAACTACCCGGAAAGAAAAGCACGTCGGCCGAGATTTCCTTTTGGCCGGAGGGGGTTTGGGGGCGGGGGTGCCTATTACGTCGCCTTCAAAACCGGCCCTGGATGTGCGCGCGCAACTCAAAATCAGGGGGCCACGAGGCATCTTTTAAAAAAAAACCAATCGGTGTACTGCAGGGCAGGTCATTGGGATAAAACCGCATTGGTCACAGGGTGGGGGGAGGTTTGGCCCGTTGTTTTTATTTTTGTGTTATTTATTAAATTACTGATATTTTCAGGAATGCAAAATTTTAACGGACAACTTTTAGGGCCCTCTCATTTTTTAAAAAACATATTTTAATTTTTCAATATTTACTTCTTATAAAAAAGAATTATAAAAAAAATCCCTTTTTTTCCTTTTTGGAACGCTATGCACAGGATGGACAACGGGGCCTTTGGGGGAAACCCCCAACAAGTTACATCGTCTAGATTTGCCCATTGCGAACACCCAAACGCGACCTCCGATCTAATTTGTCCGTGAAAAATGTCTGGGCGAGAACTCGGTGGGAAACTTTCTCCCGATTCCTTTTAAAGGGTAAAGGTTCATGACACCGACTCTATGGGCGTGTATTACACCAAGAGTGTGCGGGACGCCCAAAGAACACAAAACTGGATTTTTTTACATCTTTTACGCACGTTCCCTTTCCCGTACTTCTTTTTGACCGGGAACAATACAACCCAAATTCCCCAGCTAAATTTTAATTCCTTTTCCTTTCAGAATTTCATTTTTTCTAGTACTACAAAACAAGTTTTTTTTTAAATAAAAATGACACATAATGTTTTAATTTAACCCCCTTAGAACACAAAGAGCGATGTTTCCATCATACATCATCACTTTTTTGTCCTCCGTCTGTCGTGTGTCACGTCCACATAAAAACCCAACAGACCTCCGATTTGCATGCGATTGTTGTTGCATTTCCCTACTATGGATGACACTGAAAGTTTTGAAGAATGCTAGGGGTTAGGGGTTTAGCAAGACCCCAAAAAGTTTAAGTTTTTTTATACCGGCACCTCCACCATCATTAAATTTTTTTTATCACAAATTTGTTGATTTTTTTTCCCCCCTATAAAAAAAGACAAAAAAAAAATACCCCTATTTTTCTCCCTTTTTCTTTGGGTTAAAAATACAAACCGTTTGGGGAAAGGGCAGAGACATAAATATTTAATTTTAAGGGGGAAAAATTCGTTTCATCCCTGTTGAAAGGGAATTATTACAAAACTCATGTCATGTTCGGGCTTTTATCGAAGACTTTTCTTGTCACTATATAACGACAGCGGACATAAAAGTGTGCAGTATGAGAGGTTTACTTCCAATATAAATTATCTACTCCTCGTGTACAGTACTTCATCAACATTATATCGTGTCATTAAGTCATTATCATTGGTAAAAAAATAATTAGATTCCTTTCAAAACCCCGGGGGGACAGACGAGGACTCGAACCAGCGACCGCCTGACATTTACATCTCTCAGTGCTAATCAGGCATTACTCTTCAGAAAGTACGCTTGATTAAAGACAGGTTCTTACAGTCGCATGACTTTACAATTCCGTTTTTACTAGTTTTACTCTTTAATGATTTCTCGGTTTCAAGGGTACCGCAAAGCACGTACACCCGCATTCAACGAAAGTCAAAATACATCAAACCGTTAGTAGAATGTAAAAACCTTCCATGACCCAAAGACGTCTTTGAAAGTAATATGCTCAAAATTTAAACTTTCGTTCAAACTTCACAATACCTTTTAGCCGACAACTACTTGAAGTCAAATTTTTAAAATAATTTCGAATAATAATTATTGTGCGTGTATTATTGTACTCGGTACAAGTAAAATAATATGCACATTTCGTTATATAACGTACAACATCCATAACATTAATGAAGTGAATTGTATCCATGAAGTATTTTATGATGGTTGATTCTATGATATTGATATTGTTGTTGATTCTTGTTGATATTATGATGGATGGTTCTTCCCTAGTAGCACAGGATTTTTGGGATCGTCTGGGCGCGTATGGCCCTCATCTGGCTGCCTGACGTACGGGAAAGCACGTCTGGGCATCGTCTGGCCCATACCAGGCTAGCCATACATTTTAAACTGCTTGGCCGCCGGATACCAGCCAGATCCTTGCCGTACGCGGCTAGCCATGACTTGGCAAACAACTGGCTAGCCACACGGGGCCCAGCTGCGTCTTAACCAAGCTCAGAGGTATGTGGGCACGACGGATGCTAGCCATGTCATTTCCACACACGGCCAGCCAGACTCGTCTTGACAAACAACTGTTTAGCCGTTAGGGCAGAAAGAGGGTGGGGGTAGCGTCGAGTTTGAATTTGAAAATAATGAATGACTTGTCTGCTACCTTTCTTTGGTTAGTTGCGAATGCTCTCTCGAGAAGGCTGGATCTATGCTGGTCTCTGTGGTGTAGGTATTTATGCTACGTATAATGCACACGCACGTAGCACACGTTTTTGGAGTCCCATGGAAAGGTAATATATACGCAGTACACACACCCCAAAGGATTCATATAGGCGCACCGCACCAGCGAGAAGCGGTAGTCATCCTGAAGGTAAATGGTAGTGTAGCTACTACACATCTGTTTTCCAGAAAGTGTAAAAATACTCAAGGTTAAAATACAGTACGCACTCGCCCCTATAGCAAGAAGATGGATTCATATAGGCAAAGCCTGGAGCAGAAGTCGAACTGAAGGTAATGTTTAAACCACTCAGCCCTTGCCAGGAGGATCGTGTCTTCATACTTATGGGAATACATGCAGTACGCACGAAACCGTTATAGCAAGAGGATGATTCATATAGGCACACCGCGCAAAGCCAGGAGCAGAAGTCGTACAGAAGGACTCATGCAGTCCTTGCCAGAAAGAACGTGTCTTCATACTAATGGTAATGCATGCAGAACGCACGCAGAAGTCTTATAAGAAGATAAGGTTAAACCACTCAGCCCTTGCCAGAAAATTGGGTCTTCATACTAATGGTAACACATGCAGTAACGTACGCACCCCCAGCAAGAAGGTGGATTCATATCGGCGCATGGTGCCAGAAACTGTCCATGTTTCATGTAAGTATACACTCGCTCACATCCATCGCAGGAAAAAACAAAATATGAAATATATCATTGACAGTTATTTATAAAAAAAATTGTGAATAAATATGTATGCGTATCATTATTTACCCCATGATGGAGTCCTAAACTTCCTGTCAGACCCACATATGGCAACATGGCTATGCTCTCATCAGTAAATAAAACTTGTCTGGCTGGGATCTGGCAACCACAAGGCTAGCCGTGCGTCTGGCTGGCCAGATGCGTCCCGAACGAGGCCCGGACGCATGGGCCATATGTGGCATGACTGCCAAAAACGAATACCAGCCACACACGGCTAGCCGCATGTGGCATGGACGTTTTCGCGGCTAGCCAGATATGGCCCTTACAGGCCCAGACGTACGTGGTTCTTAGGGTTGGTATAAAGAAGCAAGAAACATGTTTGCCAAGAAACAGGCCCTATTTTCTGAATTGTCGTTTGCATTTTACATCTGAATGGATACAATTCAGAGATTACACCTACGGGAGTGTTTCCCGACTAACCAAATCGAGAAAATGTCCTATTTAGGTAATTAAAAAATTGAAACAATTCAAAATCGAAGAAAGAGTATACTTAGTTACGGAATTTGTTTATCGTTGATTGTTACTAAACTAAAGCGATCGAGACAATTCTTTAGCACAGACGCCACTGATAGTGACGTAATACGACATTTTCGTTAAATTTGGGCCGCTTCTGACCAAAACGGTTGGGGCTACAACGTTCATATTTTACATTGACATAAATATTATGGTGATGAAGTACCAATTGAAAGAAAAAGTTGAAAAAGTTGGTGAAAATTCATAGAAATAAAGGTTTTAATATAAGCCTTTTACAGCTGTATAATTAACAAGTAATATCAAATAACTAAAGAAAAAGTAATGAGATCACACTTAAAAACGTAATCATTAGACAGAAATATTTTTAAAAAAGCTCATCCAACAACGCGACTGGAAAAAGTGTTTGCGAAGCGGCCTAGTAAATAGGCAATTGCGGTAAATGGTTGGGCACGTAAGTTGTAATGTTAATTCTTCCTGAGCTAGTAAAATACCATTTTAGCAACCCAAAATAATTAATGACCAAGGGAAATAATATGTGCAAACGAATTCATAAATTAAAATTAATATATATAAAGTAAAATAAATCACACCTGATATTCAGTTGGAAACTTTAACTTAAACCGGGGCCCTGGTGGAAGGAAAATTGTGTGTTTTTTTTTAAGGAAATTTTTGCTTTTATGATATCTAAACCAACAATACACCATGCACCATTTCCTCAGATGATCCGTGACCATATCTCATAAATTAGACGGCTTCACTTACTGTACTGCAGCCAGTACCGTTCGTGGTTCGACAGTACAATGAACTAGCCCGCAGTGCGATACCGTAATACATGAATTCTAGCTGCCACTGTGTGTGTGGGCAAATATCATGCAGCCACACTGACGGATCCGGAGTTTACCGTAATCTTTATGTTGATTCACTCGCTTTTAGTTTCAGTTAGCTATAAATAATGTAACGCTTACGGGATAAAACTATAGGAGAATGCTCGCAAACTAGTAATAGTTAATCTCAGCGACGGATGTGATTAGGGAGGGCTCGGGTTTGATCCCCGCCACCGGCAAAACTTAGAAAAGTGTATTGTGTCCCTTAAGAAACAGCCCTTACATATACATATACACTCGACTCCTAGTCCTATCCCAACTACACTTTATCAGGAAATTACTTTACACCTGAGGAAATACAGTTGTCTTTCTTTGTAAATCAGTTGTTTTAGCTGAATAGGATCGTTGAGTAAAAAAATAAAAATCCTTCCTGGGCAGGTCTCCCACCAGAATTTAATATAATTTAAAAAAAGTAATGAATCTCATATTTGAATTTTTTAATATAAAATGGAATGTGGACTTGCTTAAAAAACACGAGTGTTTTAAATATCGTATCAAATACAATATTAATTGCATGTAGGATATTTTAAGTCGATTGATTGATTTGATTGGCAGGTAACTAAAGGTTCACAAAATTGCTTTTTTACTCGAAGTTCACAAAATTTTTAAGACGAATGTCATACCACTGATTACTATATTTCCTATTTAAAAAAATATCTATCTTTGGTTGGTTATCGGCCGCTCCCTCGTCGATTGCGTCGGAGCCTACAGGGTTGGCTTGGTCGCTTTGCTTTACTGTCCCCCACTGAAAATCAGTTATATAACAGAGTGGGTAGACTCTAAATAACGTTTTTTTCAATAAATACAATTTTATCTCCTCCGTTCTAATCTAGATGTTGGTGGAGGTGCCGGGTATTTTCATGTGAACTTTGGGAGACTCTTGTTCTATTCTCCTCACCCCGATGTACCCACAAACATTCTGCTTCATTCTTCTTGAATGGCAATTTCATTTTAAAACCGCACTTCAAATTGACGAGGTCATGTTCGTGTTTTATCGTGAGACATGACACACGCAAGTACGGAACGACAGACAGAAACGTGATGAATATAGGGGAGCTTCGCTCTCCGATGAATGTTAAACTAGGAAAACGCTAAAGTCCCGCCGCGTTGATGGATGAGCTTTTTTTTAAAGTTTTTAGTCTGCGTGGGATATCTTTACTTTTGCGAGTGCTTTGTTGCTTTGTTTTGCTGTCCACGCATTGTAGGTGATTGTTGTCAAGTTTCTATTGTTACTTGTCAATTTGTTATTATTTACCGTTAAAAACTTATATTAAAAGCTTTATTTCTATGGATTCTGGGTAATTTTGTCAACTTTTTCTTTCAAAAGGTACTACATCACCATAACCTTAATGTCCATGTATAATATGAACGTTGTAGCCCCACCCGTTTGGTCAGAATCGGCCCAAATGTCACGAAAATATCGCACTAAAAATCGAAAAAAATCGTAAAAGTACGATATTCATGAGAAATATTTCTACGATTGTACCCAAAAACAATACACCTCTAAGTTCAGAGATTTCGAAGGTCTTCTCAAATTTTCATCAAGATCGGATATGCCGTTTGCCTGGTAGAGAGTTAACAAACAGACAGAAAAACAAACAAACAAACAAACAAAAAAACAAAAAAAAACACCCGAGCTAAATTTTTTGGGGGTCAGTGAAATTTGAAGTCTTCGCTTCGCTCATCCAATAATAACTTAAAATATAACCACCGTTAATATGTTAATTTGTTGCCAAAATATTATAAATATTTTCAACACACTAAAATAGCCAATAATGTTTTTTTTCAATGGCGATATTCAAATTTGATCTCGATTTACAGATATAATTTTTACTTACTTCATTTTCTTATTTACATATTTTATTGGATAACATTCCTTGATCATAACGTTACTTTAATAATTTCAAACCGCATGCCCGTTGGCGCCACTACCTCCACCAGTGTCAACTCTTCAGCACGTGTTGTGAGCAAGAGGTTACCTAATATGTCGACGCCCTCGCTTGAAACGGGTGTGTAGCATTGCAAACTGCACCGGACAGAACGATACGATCAGCTGATGGAGTTAACACATGCAATATGCTGGAGGTGTCGGGAAGTTTACACTCGAACACTTTGGTAACGGTAGGTGGAGACAAATGAACGCCTCGGTTTGTAAGGTGCTCTGATTGCTCAGCCGTGGACGTTGGGGCAAGTTTAATCGGAGATTGCTTGTAAGGGAGTGAAGCTCATTCTACTATATGCATCACCAGAGGCAGGTATTTGCGGTAAAAACGCGAATATTCTTCAACAAAAACAGAAAATTATAAAAAAAATTCACCGCCAATTCACCGCTTTTGGGCAGAAGAAAAACAAAGATGAGTAAATAAGTTCCACCACAAATACCTGTATCTGAATATTCACAAATACATTTTATTGGTATCTGCAAGTCATTTAAAAGATTCAGCACCCATTTTCTTTTTAATATATAAGGGGGGAGAGTGACACAGATTTCCTTTTACCAAAATGTTAAAATTATTTTCACCACCAATTTACCGCTTTTGGGCATAAAAAATTAAAATTTTCTTTTGTTTTCGCCCCAAATACCTGCCTATGTGCATCACTTTCCAGTCTGTGTGCCTGCTTGTCTTTGTATAGGGATGAAACATAGTGTATTTGGTGGCTCTTGTTTTTATGGGGGGGGCTAGACTTTTAGATGAAATTTTGTGTAATCGGCACCTCCACCAAGAGAATTCAATGCAAGGTAAGATTATACTTGTGGATTATTCTTCGGCAATGGGTTGAATATGTCGTGTCATTCCAATTACTCCGTAATCCCCCTCCATAAAAATGAGAACACTACACATATTATTATATCAATATTGTTAAATTGTCTCAACTTCCAACTCTCAATTGTTATTATAATAATATTACCATTTCAATCTATATATTTCACAATCTCCAATTTAAGGAGTCAGCGCAGCCCCATAGAAACGTCAGGAGTTTATAAAATAATCAGTGAAGTGACTCTCAATGTAAATTATTTCTAAATTAGTAATACCTCTGATCTGGAGATCTGATCTGATCATCGGGACATTTCGCCCCATCTATTAATTTATATGTATATACATTATTTCGTTTGACAACCTAAATGTTCCGATCAAATAATGCTAATATTTTTCCTAGACGCGATTTAAAAAAACAAAATTCTTCTAGGGGCACTAGAAATAGCAATTTGCTACATAAATAAGAAGACGGTGTTAACTCTTTACCTTATGTATTATAGAACACTAAAGATTAAATACATTATTCAAATCCGCCATTTCTCCTGTCAGAAACATATAAAACTTAATTTTCTTTTTAGAATTTTAAAATTAAATAAAAATTTGAATGTGAATTTCATGCAAATCAATCCTTTGTTATTACTACCCTCTGTCGCTCCCGTACGCTAAATGTGCGCCCCTCCCTCCCTCCCCTACAACTAGCGTCACAGTTACCATTGCGAGTGTGATAATATCACAACAAGACAACACCCGCCCGCCACACACGGCTATCAAAGTGTCACATCTGTCTAACAGACTTGCTACTCTTGTAACCGCAAGTAATTAACAAAACGAACGCATTGTCTGTACACCGCACAGTAAGGTTGTTTCGTCTACTGTGATGACGGAATACTTTGTTGCACGTTGTTTTAATATGCAAATAAAACGATAAAAGTGCATGATGATGATACTTAGTTTTATGGTGTGAATGAGCTTGCATTTGTTTAAAGAATGGCTATAAAAAACGACGGTAGAAATATGTAATGTTATGTTATTAGCTCTAAAGGTTTGTGAACTGCTTGTTAATAATTAATGTCATCAGTATTAATGTTTAATAGAGTTTAACTAATATGTCTGACTAGTATATTTAAACATAGTTTAAGTTTTTAAACAGAGGACATTATTGTTGAATGATATCAATTGTCGTAATATTTGCCACGAATAAGGATTGAACCCAGAACCTCCGGCTTTTAGCACCGATGCTCTACCGAGGTTCTGTGCTAGATCCCCAGTCGGGGCAAAATTTAACGTACATTGCTACCATTCAATGATGTATATATTAATTAATATGTTAATTATTAATGCATCAATTATTTTTAAGCAGCTCACAGACCTTTAGAGTTTAGAATAAACAACTAATAATAAAAAAAACTCACAATTGGAGTCGACCCACTCAGTCACATATAACTGCATCGCATAATATTCTATACCGTCCATGTCATAGCCATTCTTAATACTATTATATTAAATATCCACATATACTGGAGATAGCCAAAATAGGGAGCGAAGCTACTTTAAACAACAACTTGTCGAGAGAAAAATATCACCAAGCAGTGATAGTTTTGGTGGAGGTGCCGGGTCCCAGTAAAAAAATCCTTTTCCGTTGTTTACATTCATTAATGGTGGTGGTACGGCACACGAACTGTTTTACTACATGGAGGTTATAAATAGCCACTCAGCCACCCCTACCTCTGATCCTCAGGGTCACCAAAAACATTTTTTAACATCCTTGTTAAATGGCAATGTCAACAAATTATAACACTAGTCAATCGGAGGTCGTTTTAGATTTATATCGTGAGATGTGACACATGCACAGACATACGGAAAGATAGAGAAGTGATGCTTATAGATGTTTTCTCCCTTTTTTATTAACGTACAGGAAGTCCTGTTTAATTTCCTATTCAAGGAGTCAAGGAGAACAATGGTAACGGAATAAGTTTCTTATTTACAAAGGTCTTTTAAAAAATCTATTTTTGCATGGTTGAACTTGTCCAAGTCTGGATGAAAAGATGAAACGGCAGTAAAGAATCCCTGAAATATCTGGGAACTTTGAAAAGAGGAAGGCAAGTGGTTGATTAAATAATTTTTTGATTGCATATTCACTACACTGACTGAGGATGAATTTTGTGAAGTAAAATAATTACGCTATATATGGTTGTTAAGTAAGGATATGTGCTGGCTTTATCAGATACATTTCACAATAGCTTAGTTCTCATTAGTAACCGACCGGAAAATGTACACAAAATACAATGTATCCTTGCTTATATGGGACATACATAATGTACAATATAGCCGAAACAAAAACGTAATATATAATATTATATGGGTACAAATAGTAGGTCAAAAGTGGTCCAAAGAACGTGTGAAATTCGATTGGTTTGCAATCAAGTGAATTGTTATTGGGACTTACGATTTTTAAGAAAATTTGACCGAATCCCATCCAACCTCTTAAATCATATTATAAGAATAGCATTAGCTTAGGTTCGAAAGAATTTGAACTATTGCATAATCCTACACCGTGTATAACCTTGGACAGTCACCCAAGTGTCCAATAGATTCACCCCCAATAAAGGAAACCGTTACATAACACAAATTTTTTTACATTTCTCGACCTATTCGAGACCCTTCTCTGCGTCTATTTCGTCGGGTCCGTCTCGCCGAGACTAAACTCCCATGCATTCCGTTATATTTACTGACCGTAGTAAATTTAAACCTTATTGAAACGAAAAAATACTATTTATACTGTTGTTGGGCGTACATAAATCACCATCCTTCGGAACACGGAAGAATAAGGACAACAGGGTGTAGTGTAGCGAACATTGGTATTGCTTTACTTGAAAGACTCATAAAACCATCCCCGAAATATTGACCCCGGAAATGTGCCGAAAAGAACTGTCAAGACTTGTCAATTGTCTCTTTGGTTTGGACGCAATGTCTTGTTTACAAATGTCTTTCCGAGTATTTGAGGTCGTTTCTATTTTAATTTTTTTGTAAGACTGGGTATTGGGTAAGTTGAATTGAGTCATACAGGGGTTTGACGTTTGTCAGTCATAAAGTTGTTCACAAAACGTAGTTTTAAATTGGGTAAGCTTCCACAATATATTTCGTTTGCAGGTGAAACACGGATGCATAATGCATGCAAAAGTATCAAGGCCTAGCCCTTTATAAAATGATATTTATTGTTCGTTGGTTTATTATTTAAATCAATTTGACAATGAGAGTCGTACAAGTGTCAAATCGGCAAATGCCATCCTCTGATGAGTAAAGTCAACGTATAGCTATTCATTTTCTTTCAACAAATGATTTGACATGTTTTATATTATTCAATTCAAATTTCACAATTCTTTATTTTACACTCAGACTCAGTAATATTTCTAAAATCATTTCCAAGTTCCTTGTATGCACTTATTTCACGTTCATTTCTATATAATTAGACGTTTTACAGACTGTCAATGTTGTGTATATCTATTTTTTTAAACTTCTGTTTGCAACATAACTTTGTATCTTTGGTTTTAATGTGTTAAGTAAATTGTTCACATACTAACAACAATTTTATGGACACACAATAATGTCTTATATTTACTCACAATTTATTGAAAGTATTTAGTCTTCAAGTGGACAAATCAGAGTTTGCGGTGTGAAGCCTTTCTTTGGGGAATTGGTAACCTTACACTGTATAAACAGTGAGTTATCATACACTGAACCAGGTTTATGTGGGGACACGTCTTGTAGTGTGCGGTGTATAGCCTTCCTCCGGGCACTGGGTAAGTGTACCAATGACCGGCAGTGGCCTCTGCTTATGCTTTGGCTGCCAATGTTGCTTGCTACAACGGTGAAACAAGTTTCGCTAAATAATTCACTGCTAAAACCACTTTCAGCACTGATTCACTATATGGCTAGATCAACATTAAGAAACAAAATGGCCGTGGCTTGCTCCCCAGGATAAAACAAAATGGCCGTCGTTTGTTTGTCAGTAAAAAACAAAATGGCCGTCTGTTGTTCCTCAGGGTAAAACGAAAACGGCTGAAGCGTGTTTTCCCGGTAGAAACAAAATATTGAATGGTTGACATGTTATTTTAAACAAGATTATCCAGTCAAAAAAATATTTATTTCTTGGGGTATGTTTGAAAAATGCGAAGTCCAAAAATTTTATATCGCTCGATAGAACTGGTGTAATTTTGGCTCGTAATTGAAGAATATAAACTGCAAATTCTTATTGTTATTACTTGAAAAAATTGATCAATGAAAATAAAAATAACTACTAAGAGGCGATTGTAGACTATGTGGCGTGTGAGTTGTAGCTGGCAACTTATATCATAGCTCCCAAAAGGTAAAACAAAATGATTTAACAATTATTCACACATTTTAATCGCCTCCTAAGAAAATTAAAATTTTTTTTACGAATTTATCCAAACTTATGTTATTTGATTATGTTTGTTTAGAAAAATAAAATAATTAATGTTTTTTAATGTTTATAAAGGTGGTTATTAAAGGTAAATTATTTCGAACTGATGTCAGAATTGTTTTTAGTAATAAACACATATGGTTCCCTCTTTGTGGGCGAGTGCGGTTTGTCAATCACGTTTCTTCCCCGCACCAGTTTCTGTGCCCCGAAGCTTAAACAGTCATATAACGGCGCCCGTCACCCAAACCGAAAGCCCGGCTTAAAATAAACCAATGTTATGTGATTTGAATCTAATTACGGCCGTCTACACAGAGACTTAAACTAGCAGTTACAATAATTACTTCAGGCATGATGGTTTAAACTAACCATGCAAGGTCAGGGCTAATCGAATACGGAAGCTAGCTGCAATTAAACATGTTATTATTAATGCTAATCACATTTCAAGCGTGTTAAAAGAGAGTTGATTTTGATTCGTGAAGTGTGAAATACGAGTTTTTAAATTGCCCGTGAATTGTTTATAAAATGCTCAATTGATTTTCTTGTACAATAATTTGTCCAACGCTCTGCCCTGAAACTCACGTATACCGCTGGTTAGAGCAGATGGAGGGTTCGAGAGCTAGTGTAACGGCTTCGTTCTCCTCGACGTCTGCTCGGCAATCCGGGTTAGTGGAGGAACCTATATGACTGTCAAGGTTACACCGTCCTTTCGGATGGGACGTTAAGCCGTTGGTCCCCTTGGTACTTTTCGAAAGGAGTAGGCTACATGCCGGTACCGGGTTTCCCCTCCTCCCCTCTGTTCATACCTCATCCTCATCTATCACCACTCGTCGTCTTGAATAGTTCAAATTAAGTAGTATGGAGAACAGATTATTAAATAAATACGAAGTATGACAAGACAAGACTAAGCACTATTTATTCCGGTTAATGCACTCTAGAATGATTATATGTTATTTATTTATTTAACATCTTTTTATTGGTTGTGTGAACTCCGGCTACATTTTTATAAATTCTTTATATACGTGGCCACAAGTAAACTAACAATGACGAAGCTGTACTACAGATAAACATGAAGTATATCAAAAGTTTATTGTTTTCATTTACTTGATGCAGTTGCAAAGTAATGTCATAATTTTGTCATTGGTGCGTTGGCTAGAGTTAAAACACGTTAATGTGAAACCGGCCTCTGTTATGTAATTAAACATGTACATATAAAAACATTATGCACAATGTTTCATTTGCATAAGCAAACATCATAAACAAACTTTGTAACAACCTGTGAAATGCGACTTCTTCCTAGCTATACGCCATCTGTTTGTAGAACTCGGAACTAGCTCAGTAGTTTTTAGCAATACATAATTGGTAGATCAGGACATATTCCACCGGAAAGGGATCAAATACTAATATTCGTTTACCTATGAACACATAATTTGTTTCTTTCGCATTTTTACAAACGTATAAATCAAGTCAAGAACATTACTATCATTAAATAATAATTTCGATTTTTTGTGATAGATAATTTTTCTGTGATGCTCTTTGATCGAGTCTTGTTCAAAAGCGTGTCATTTTATTTAAAACATATCAATATTTTCTCATATCCTTGTCTCTGTATACTTTTTGTACTAATAAATTTCCAATATATTTTGGGTTTTAGGTTATTGCTTACACGAGAGGCTTCATTTCGGAACTACTGCCACCGGCAATCCTTACTTAATGAGTAATTCAAACATTTTTCAGACAGAAAGCTAATGATTGGATTAAATAATATAAAACAGCTGGAATTTTCCTTTGAACTGTTCCGAAACCGTACATATATTTTTTAGAAAACGAAACGAATTATTTTTAAAGTTAACCTCCCCCCCCCAAAAAAAAAAACAACAACAAAAAAACAAAAAAAACAATCCCCTCAAAACATATTTTTTAAATAAATTACTCCATTTTACAATTGTTAATGAAATTGTACGAATATGAACGAAAGAAAATGTATTTTTTTAAACAGAAAATTATTTAATAGTAATCAATTCTCATTAAAAAAATATCGGGTTGTTGCCCAAACAGAAAATTAAATACTAAAATTAAAAAGTTAATACGCCTGAACAGCTAGTTAATTTTTTTTATGGAAATCAATTACACCTAGACCGAAGTGTTTCCCGATTAATGACATTGAGGAATTAAAACATGTTAAATCCAATGAAATTGAGAAAATTATCTCTAATAAATTTTAAGTGAGAATTACTTCACCATATCGCAAATAAATCCATTGTTATTCGTGACGTACTCACAGCCTACTCATAGAATACCATTACAAGTTCACTGAACTCAGGTACTCTTCATTTCTTCTGTTAAGTAGACCAATAACTTGTTCCTAGTTGTTTAGGTCGTATTTCCTATGCTCGTAGCTACTAAACTGATCCTTATTGCAGACCATGACCCAGAGAACACATTCATAGTGCCACTGACTGGCACAATTAAACCTAGTCAGACATTTTCCTAGAATCTTCTTCTGTATTCGTAGTGCAATAAATATATCTATAAAGTACTAGAAAGAGAGGGGATCGATTAAGATTCGCTGTGAACGACGAACTGTATGTATCCTATTGGATGGAAAAGGGTCATTGAACTCGAACAGAGTAAAAACAAATGCAACGCGTTTTCTCACAAGATGTGACGGATGTGTTTGTGGACGTAAGTGTGCTAATGTAATTACGTGTCCGTTCTTTCTTTCTTTCTGTCTTCTTTCTTCTTTCTCTAGACTGTTCTGTAATGATTGTGCGAGTTTACCAGACTTCATGCAGGAGTTCAAAAGATGTAAGGTTTTGTTAGAGTTTGTATACATTGCATGTTATTGTGAAAAAAATGTCACATGTTATTTTATATTATATACATTTTTTAAATAACATACTCTTGGCTTTAAATAAACCATACAGAGTTCAAAGACGTAGGTTTTGTTAGAGTTTGTATATAAATTGTGAGAAAAAAGCTCACATTTTAAAATATATTATACATTTTGAAATAAGTAAATAACATACTTTTGCCTTTGATCCAACGATTACCCCCCCCCCCAAAAAAAAAAAAAAATTGTATCATGACTCCCAGAACAGAATTGTTAAAACATTATATTGACAGGAAACGTGTACGATGTACATTGTAGCAAGAAATTAATTTCTACAACTTTTTTTAATAATGACCTGGAACAATTTTATGTATAGTTCTGATGACGAACTAATTAGATGGATGATTTTTTAAAATTCAAACTGTGAAAGAAATGTTCAAGAGCTCAATCCATAGCATTGAAGAAAACATAAAACAACTTTGTCAGGATTGCCGATGGCGGTTATCGAATTGGCCACCTGAGTCAAGAGTTTGAAGCATTATACCTGATTTTGTTGTGTTATTTTAGTCAACACATCCAAATACATTCTAAAATATCGTATTCATTTTGTTTTGAATAGTGGAATCACATAATGGAAACCTTTGTAAGTACCTTAGGCACTCCCTTATTAGCTACATTTGTGACAATCCCAATGATGTTAAATCCAAGTTAAAATTATATTTTGTTGTTGCTAATAAATAGTTAAAACTTACCACACCATTAATTGTTATTTATTATTTGGTACCTAACTTTCTTGATCTATTTTATAGTGTAATATTATTCTAATCAAGAATTGAGAGTTAAATATTTCTTTGTATTTATTTAGAGATTATTTTTCAGTTCACAGTTCTATGTTCAGTACGTTAAAGAGGTCTCAATTGTTTAAATATAAGTACAGAGTACATTTTAATATTTTTTTGTTATTGAAGTGAAACAAGCTGCCCTAGAACCATACTGTTATAACACTACCCTATAGACAGAGTGTATTAATATCATTAGTCGAAATCTCTTTTGATGTAATTCTCAGTACTATCACAAATACCGCCACAGTGATTCATTTTAAAATTTCTGCCATTATTCCTTTGAATGTTTCTTTGGCAAGCCGGGATTTTTTTTTATGAAATGGAGATGGCAGCGTTAAAATTGTCAATATCATTCAAATTTTCTTTCTCTACCGCATTCTTGGGTAAAATATTATATCCTACTATTTATGACAAACAACATTTTCAAATTATTGTAATTCATTTCTCATTTGACTGGCAAGTAAACAAAATGTGATAACCAACAAAATTAACAATAAAGATTCGTTTGCCATGAATGTTTGTGTTTTGGGCTTAAAGCCCTCTTCTGGCTGCCTATGTCTTTGTTTTGTACATGTACTGTACATTTTAAAATGCAAATAAATAATAAAATAAAATAAAAATAAAATGTTTGGAATCAAATCAGCAGGGCTACACGGCAATAAGTGAGAGGGTGTGTAGGAATGTTCCATCTCGCTCTGTGACTATCAAGTCAAGATCTAACTTTGCCTGCAACCTTTCTCACCTTCGGTTTACCCGAAATTACCTCAGATCGTAACGGATGTTTGCACGAGGCGGCCGAGCATGCCGTTAACTCTTGTGTTTTGAAAGTTACGGATAGCAACGATGAAAAGTGTTCTGTCATTACTATAGATAGACCAACACGGAGGAGTTCTTTCAAGACCAGGATTTTAGGGGCCTGGGCTGGGGCTACCCAGTCTTGACTTTCCAACACTTCATGTTTAATTTTAATTTTTTAATTTTGTTTTGTTTTTTGTTTTGTGTTTTTTCCCACTTTGTTGAGGTAGTATGTATTGTTTTGTTTATGTATGTGCATATTGTGTTTAATTTGTATTTTGTCTATAGCTATTGTATTATGTTGTTGTTGTGCTATGTAATTGTATTATTGACATGTATTCATCAGGCTACACAATCTTTTTGATTGTCTTTGTTTTACCTGCATGTAATTACTGTGTACTATAAATAAATTACTAAAAATTACTAACTACAGTAGAGCCGTAAAGAAATATTAATAAAATAACTTACATAAGCATAAATTTTTCCTGGAAATCGGTTTAAAGATGAAGAAATTCAAATCATTGAAGCAGTTGATTAAATAGTATACTAATAAAACTAGCCACAGGCAGTAGCCTTTCGGGGTAGCTGGACCATGTTAGATTTTGTTAGTGATCAATAAAGACAATTATTCATATCAAATCTGTAATTTATACCTCCAAATGAGAAATGACTCTCTCATATCTTATTGACATGATTAACGGACTATAAAAAAATGTCCGGTACGCGAAAATACGATAT
>JAMZAV010011185.1:0-21289 GCA_024449915.1 Sweltsa coloradensis | reverse complement strand
CTTCACGGCGACAAAATTTGAGATGGCCAAATCATTTAGAATGTCCGTCCGGTCACGATATGTTATTTTATTTGATCCGATAAGTAGTGTAGATGGAAATTACATTATAACAAAAGTAACGTTGCCATGGCAACGAAAAGACGCGCGAAGTTTTTAATGCACTGCCACCTAGAAGTAATCAAAATACTTTCGAGGAAGCAGTCTATTAATATTGTCAACAAAGAGTTTAAAAAGTTTTCCCAAGGAGTCAAGGTCCTCTAGATGGCGGTGGATTTTAAAGTAAAGATTTAAACACGGGTTTACCCAAATACCTTGGCAATAATAAATAATACTGGAAACGCGAACGTCGTAAATTTTAAAATTTAAAAAAATGTGCAATGTGGGTCTAGCTATAGCACGTGCTCGCTTATCAACGCGTCCAACTGAGCGTTTCCTAGTTTATGATTTTGCTGTTTTCTTTGTTTGTTCATTATTGCTTTGGTTATTAAGCGAGCGAAGCGAGCGTTTCCATTTGACTCTTCCGCAAAAATTAGTCACTGTTTTTTTTTTTTTTTTTTTGTATGTCTCGCCATAACGTTCGAACGGAGGCTCGGATCGAGTTGAAATTTTGACCACCCGCAAGCTTCGTTCTCGATTGAATGCCATTAGTTTTGTGGCAAAATCGTTCAAAAAGTTAAAAAGTTACATTAAAGTTATTCGAAAGTTTTTTTTTTCAAACTAAACGGCGACAAAATCTGAGATAGCCAAATCATTTAGAATGTCCGTCCGGTCACGAATATGCTAATTTTATTTTGATCCGATAAGTAGTGTAGATGGAAATTACATTATAACAAAAGGAACGTTGCCATGGCAACGAAAAGACGCGCGAAGTTTCTAATGCGCTGCCACCTAGAAGTAATCAAAATACTTTCGAGGAAGCAGTCTATTATTTGTCAACAAAGAGTTTAAATAGTTTTCCCAAGGAGTCAAGGTCCTCTAGATGGCGGTGGATTTCATCCACAAAGTAAAGGTTTACTTACACACGGGTTTACCCAAATACCTTGGCAATAATAAATAATATTGGAAACATGGCCCTGTGGACAGCGAACGTCGCAAATTTTAAAATTTAAAAAAATGTGCAATGTGGGTCTAGCTATAGCACGTGCTCGCTTATCAACGCGTCCAACTGAGCGTTTCCTAGTGATATTGTAACCGCACGGCCTGTGCCAGTCTCATTTAGGCCCTCAGCCGGAGAATTTTTTTCATTTTTATTTAAGATATTTGCATATGGTAATATTAATTTGTAACGATAATTGCATTAATTGGTTAGGTTAATTAGCATATTACGTGCAAATTAACTTGATGTCATAAATCACAAGTATTTTCAGTGGTCACTCTAGTTGTGCAAGTACAGCTAAGAGTTAATGTTTTTGGTTAATTTCACCGATGTTATTGGGTTCGGTAGTAGAGGTAACGGTATTTCCAAACACCTTGCAGTAACAAGGGCTGAGAGTTGGTTTAAGCACAGCAAGTTTGTGGTGTTCTTGGCTCTGGAATGTGTAGCCTAGCTAGCACATGACTCGCTTCGTCGGTCTTCGTCTTGGCCTAAGCCAATGGCAAACGTGGATGGTGCGCAGGAAAACTGGTCAGTCAAACTGCAAGTGAAGGCGAATTCTCGTCAAGAAACGGAAGTACGTAAGCAACCCCTAGACCAATAACAACCCCCAATTTCAAAGTGCGCGGTAGGCCTATGTGAGACCCAATCACAGGGCAGAATGTGAGCCTTGACGGAAGTTGTGGCAGGCAAGCAAGTGCGTGTGTTTTTGGAAACGAGTCTGTCACTACGATCAGCATCCCAGCAGCCGGCAGTCGGTGATATTCCTAAAGTGGGGATGAAACCCAAGTCGGGTTTGTACCTCCTGTTGAGGTCAAGCGATATATCGAGTGTTTAATCATGTTTTACAAGTATTAATCGTCGAAAACTTCGCGATAGCCGAGCATCGTGCTAGCCACATGGCCAGTACCTAGTAGCCATGCGCGAATAACGACGACACCGCAATTTATATGGTAAATTCTTAAATCAACACCATACGGAGTGACATGCAAGTGCAGTAAAAGTAATTTAACGTTTTTCGGTCATTTCTACGTAAGTTTGACTTGGTATGTCCAGCCACGTGGGACAGCCCTCACATTTTCATCATCGTTGGATCTTCAACAATCTACGCAAGTAAGATAGGCCTACTGTTGGCACCAAGACGATGATGCCAATAAATACGAGGGAAAAAATGAAGAAACAAATCACAATCGAGCTTACCTTGGCTTCGAGACAGTTGGCTTGTGGAGACGGCGAACTTGCCGTTTGAGCGAGGTGTCGAAGTAGGTGATGAAGAGTGAAAAATGATAGGCTAGCCTAGTGAGATGATAGATAGAAGGGGGATCGATAGTGATGAAAGCAGTAAATGATGATACAACAACATACGTAATGCACACGAAAAATCAACTTAATATCACTTGTAAAGCACTGTGAACTGTGTGTGTGTTAAGAAAGTGTCACTGAGTGACCACGAAGAATATTGTTGGTTTGTTGCACTCGAGGCAACTAATATGCGAATTCACTGTCTAGAACAGACAGCCGTACTGAGGTCTGAACGCTATGGCAGTTCGAATGCAATAGACAACGAGAAACGACCTGACTAGGGCAGGTCTACAAGAGAGATAAGAAGAAAGAGGGGTACGAAGGGAGTGAAAACTAAATACTACGTGAAACAAGAGTGTGCTAATACTGGCGCGAACAATACCGCCCACCAAAATGCACATTTTAAAGTCACTTCGACAAGAAAACGACACAAAACTCAAAGAAAACGAAAAGTAAAACGATACGAAGTTCCCCAAGCTAACTAAGCATGGGGTAGAACCACAAGTCGAATGACTGGGCGAATGAAACTGCCGTGGGTCGTGCGTACTGACACGACACGCACGACACCATTCTTACCGGGCAAAAGGTCAGTGATGCGACCGAGGGGCCACGACAATGGGCTTGCTTTGATAGCAAGAGGATGACGGGCGTCAACATGACGAGAAGAGTGTCTCAGTCTCCCGCCCACCCTGAGAAAACCTGATGAATCGAGGAATGGCTTGAGAGAGGCCAACTTCGAGGTGACGCTACCATTTTGCTCAAGCTGGCGCAACTCACTGGCGAAAAACTGACGTTGAGAAAGCTTTACAAGCATGTCAAGAGAAGACTGGAACTCTTCAGTACGCAGAGGGCCCTTGGGAAACAGGACCTGAGAACGTTTAGCTAGCAGGATCCGCGCGAATCGGATGACGTAGCCAAACACTCGCTGCGAACGGAGTAGAGTGGAGAACTTCATGAAGTGAAGCAACAATGGGTCGACGACAACGTCGGCCTTGGCGATCAGAACTGCAAGCGGTTTCTTCTCAGGCAACTCAACGCTAACGGAGGTAGGCGTTGATCGGGGCCAAAAATCTGGGGATGATTGAAGAAAAGGCGGTCCCAACTGCCACAAAGGGTGAAGTAGCATTTCAGATGCCGTCAAACCACGGGACGCACAGTCAGCTGGGTTCTCATTGGACGGAACGTGAGCCCAATCGGACGGTGAGGTGTGCTCCAGGATTTCTACGACTCGATTTGCCACGAACGTTTTCAGCCGATAAGGCGGTGTAGCCAGCCATGCGAGAACGATAGTTGAGTCCGAGTAAAGTACGATGGCGTTCAGGGTGAGAGAGTTGAGTGCAGGCAAGGTAGCTTGGAGAAGACGGGCAAGCAGCAGAGCCGCAGGCAGCTAGAGCTTTGGAATGGTCAACGTCTTGACTGGAGCAACTTTGCTACGGGCTCGGAGAAGGCTAACGTGAAAGGTGGAACCCGACGTCATGTGGAGGTACAAGACGGTGGCGTAGCCTTTCTCTGAAGCGTCGCAAAACCCAACTATCCGGAGGACGCCGTGCAGTGAGGGGAAGTGACGTGGAACACGAAACTTGACGAGTTGAGCTACGTCAGCGACGGCGGAGTGCCAAGTGTTTGAGAGCTCGTCGGAGAGTGGGTCGTCCCACTGAGAATGAGACATCCACAATCTCTGGAGAAAGATTTTCATGAAGGAGACAAATGGCGAGAGAAATCCTAACGGATCAAAATATCCTGGCGATGTAGGAGAGTGCTGAGCGCTTTGTCAAATGGCCTTCGAATGGCTGAGCACGGAATGAGAAGTCGTCAGTGTGGGGGTCCCACAATAAGCCCAAGATCTTGATTCCCTGCTCTTCAGGGGAGAACGCAAGTGGTGTTTCCAGATGGTCCTCGGGAAGGGTCGCAAGGGCAGCAGGGAGATTGCTGGCCCATTTACGAGGCTCGAAGCCTCCACTGGAAAGTAACAGCGTGAGCTCTTCTTGAAGAGCGATAGCCTGAGCGAGGTCCTTAGCGCCTGAGACGATGTCATCGATGTACGTGTCAAACGTAATCGTACAAGAGGCAAAAGGGAAGGGCGCCCCGTCGTCTTGCACCAGCTGGTGTAAAACTCGTTGAGAAAGAAAAGCTGATGGAGCTAACCCGTAGGTGACAGTATTGAGCTCGTACTCCAAGACAGCCGAGTCAGGATTCGGGCGCCAGAAGATGTGCTGATGGACACGATCAGCTGGTAGAATACGAATCTGCCTGTACATTTGGCGGATGTCAGCACAGATAGCGATGGGATAGGTCCTGAAGTTGATCAGGATACTTGGGAGATCTCGCTGAAGCTTGGGACCGATTAACAGCTGCTGATTAAGGAAGCACCATGCGCGTCCGCCGCCGAGGCGTTGAACACGACTCGAAGCTTCGTTGACGAACTTGAAGCCTTGTGCACGCAATGGTGTGGAATCACGTAATCCGATGACGTGACAGCAAGCTGCATGTGCTGAAGATCCGCGTACTCCCGCATGAACGTGTGATAAGCAACGTCATGCTCAGGAACGCGCTTGAGGCGACGTTCCAGACTGAGAAAACTTGAGAAGGCAACATTGCGATTGAAGCCAAGAGGCACGCACTGAGGCTTGAATGGGAGCCCTACAGAGTAACGCCCCACATCGTCTCGAATGTGTGAGGCCACGAACTGGTCTTCACACAGCTGATTAAAAATATCGATCTTTGGTTGGTTATCGCTCACTCGTCGATTGCGTCGGGGCCTGCAGGGTTGGCTTAGTCGCTTTGATTTAAAGTCCCCCACTGAAAATCAGTTATATAACTGAGTGGGTAGACTCTAAATAAAATTTATTTATTTTTTATTTATTTATCTGGATTCTTCTGAGAAGGACGCGAAACCTCCTCAGTTTCCCAGAACATGCGAAGAGAACGATCCAACGATGGAGCTGAACATGCGAAAAGGGAGCATGGGGCCTGAGACTCGAGTCCTGATGCCGGAATCGAACCCAAGATCACCCATCCGAACAGGGTGTTGAGAGCGGAGGGTTGGCCTCCGATGACTACATCGCTGGTCCTACTAAGAATATCCGGATACAGATCCGCTCCTATCAGGAAGTCGATCTTGTCTGGAAGATGAAACCTATCGTCGGCCAACGAGAGCCCACGATAGCGCTCGAACACCTCGATAGGGACGGAGGTAGTAGGTGCGACGCATTTATGCCGGTGCTCAGGTATATGGGGTGGTAGAGTGGGGCGTGGGGAGTTGGGGTTACAATCGTCAATACTACTCTTAATAATTAGATAGGGCGCCACTTTGTTTTGTCACTCGTCCCCGTCTGCAGGCGTTATCAAACAAAGAAATATAAGCCTGGGGTCGGAAGTAAGATAACAGAGGGGCAACCCAGCAAGATGTGCTTGTGAAATACATAGAAATTTAATATAATAAAGCCTACCACCAATTAATAACCAGCAATATATAACTATAGGTTAGAACTCGTGAACAAACAGATCTCCAAGTTCAAACATCAAAAGATTCACAAGGTCTCATCTGCCTGCCCAAACAAGTAGCATAATCACGCTTGGCTATATGAAAACCAACGTACCAAGTTAGCCTAATTACATAACAATAATATACAGTTAGGTTAAGTTTAAACTTATTAGACGCCCCTCAAACACAGTTCAGGTAAATTACTCCACAAAGTTATTCGGCACTCTCAAGCCGGGGCCGTGGATAACCACGTACAACTTCAGTAGTTCTTGTACACAACAGATCGGGCTCACTTGCCGGCCTACGCGAGGGTATGAACAAGTTCTTCACGAAAGTTTGTACAGTGAGTTACTTACAGTTCGTCCGGTAAATATTAAACACGTTACCAGAAGTCCTCACAGAGTCGGTTGCCCAAGGTACCAATCTCGATCCGGCTGGAAGAGGTCGCGGGAGCGATGGGTACACGGTGCACTGTCATATCGTCCAGGGTCTCCACAAGGTCCCACTTGGTTGCGAAACTAATTAAAGACTCCAACGTCCAAACGTTCTAGTCGAGGGGTATGGATTCGCACGCGCGACACAGTTCCACACTTCCCAAAAAGTTTCAGGTCTCACAGATAGAGGCTCAACCACTAACAATGTTTTAAAAATCAAATAACATGGCCTATCCTGCATACAGCAGTCGACACGGAGATCCACCCTAGACAACAGCCTGACCAACAGTGACTCGCATACATTCACAGTGTCCTCCCTTTACCAGCAAAACCGCATTGATGACTTCACTAGGTACTTTAGAATATAGATAACAGTATTATTATGGTATGACTATGAAAATAAACAGTACAGAATACACACAGAATACAGTCAAGTTACATGTTCAAAGGTCAGAGAAGTTGATATGAGATGGTTCATGGGCGAGGATGAGAAGAGAGAGAGAGAGAGAGAGATAAGGTAGACTGGTCTGGGTAGGTGTGCATCTGTGGCTTGCGCGCGTGGGCTGGTAATTGCTGTTGATTGTGATGAAAAGTGATTCATGGACTGTTACATAGGAAGGCAATCGGAAATGGCACACAGAACGAGTGCCTGAACGCGGAGATGATGGTTTGGATTCAACCTAGAAGCAATGTCACAGAGCACATTGCCATGAACCTTGGTAACCGCTTGCCCTATGCCAGACAGTTGAATAGGGCTAGGTTCTACCTTCAATCCGAGACCTTGAACGAGAGAATGAGTTATAGCTGAGACTTGAGACCCAGAATCTATGACGGCACGAATAGGGTGATGTTGTCCCGCAGCATCCCGAATTAAAGCTCTCACGGTACCCAACAGGGCGACGCGCTGAGTGGACGGGGTTGCCTCCATACGACAGGAAAAAGTACGAGCTGCGATCGTGCCTGTAGGCTGAGTAGAGCTGTCATCAAGATGGTTGATAGTCGGCGTTGGTGCTTTCATCGGATGCAACAACGAGTGATGCTGAGTGCTGTGACACGTCCAGCATGAACGTTAGGATTGACATTCGGATTGTGAATGAAGTCCCAAGCAATTGAAACAGCGACGTAATCGCCTGAGAGTAGCGTACTTGTCGGGCAGCGATTGCTTGAGAAACGTTTGACACTTATACAAGGTGTGAGAACTCTGGCATAATGGGCAAGTGGGTGATGGACGGCTTTGAGCTTGCCGGCTTGACGAGCCCGAAGCAGGCTTATGTTCACTGGAGTCATGTGAGCTGGCGTTTGCAACGAGCAATGAGTTGACTTTTCTCGATGACTGCGCCGTAGACTGCGCCTTAACTGGGGTCGAACCCGGTTGATCCAGACAGCACAACTCAAGCGTCCTTGAAGCTTCGTCCAAGAACGTGATAAGCTGCTGATAAGTCGGAGTAGAGAACGCAGAATGCTTGGCCTCGAAGTTTTTTCGGGTTTGTGCGTCTAAGTTTGACAAAGTAAGTGACAGAAGGAGAAAGTCAGCTAAATCAGGAATCTTCAAAGCCTTGAGAGCGTTCACGGAATTACGATGAACTTGCAAGAACAGCTGTAACTTAGCATGACTGCTTGATTTCAATGGAGTGAAATCGAGTACCTGTTGAATATACATAGCGGCCAATAAGCGCTTGTTCTGATAGCGCGACACTAGCGCGTCGTAGGCAAGAGTATAATTAGCGCTTGAAATTTGAAACCCATTAATTGCAGCCAATGCAGCATCTCGCAAAGAAGAACGCAAATAGTGGAAGCGTTGTACATTGTTCAATGACTCGTTGTCATGGACAAGGGAGCTGAACAAAGCATAGAAGTCTGGCCACTGAGTCATGTCGCCTGCAAATATTGGCAATTGAATATTGGGTAGCGTATTAACTTGAGCAGCAACAGTAGATGGCGGATTCACAGGAATAGCATCTGGGATACGCGCGACTATGGCGAGATACTTATCGCGTGCCGAGTAGAGAAGGCTCTCAAAGCTGGCTTGTACTGCGTCGACAGGAAGAGCAAAGAGGGTTGACACCTTCCTCGAGCTGAGAATTAGCAACTAATATTTCGCTCTGAACCGCTTCAAAGTCAGTTTCCAACTGGTCAAGCTTGTCAAACCGCGATCTGTGACGAGAAGCTTCCTCGTCTTGAAGCGCTTGAAACGCGTCATATGAGCGTTGCACTGAGGCAAATATACGCTCTCTTCTAGCTAGAAGCAAGCTACGTTGCCGTTCCTGCTTGGTCATGATAACCGAAACTAAGACGACAATAAAAGAAACAGGGAGTGACTATTGCGAGTGCAATTGAAAAAAACAACAATGAACACAAAATGGTTAGATCGAACCCGGGTAGTCAGGACAAATAACTAGCGACGTGTATAAAATACACGCGACCGAGAGAATGTAAACAAATGCTCGCCCTGCGACAATGAACAATACCAAACTGGATAACACTGCGTATAGTGAGTCATGCACACGCCGACGAGTATGACCCAGTGATGAGAGATTGAATATCGACAAACAACAATGCGAGATAATATTTGAATGGTTTTGAAAGTGGACTGTATAATGAAAAACGAAATATATTCGGCACGAGTGGACCAAAATGTTGGCACCAAGACGATGATGCCAATAAATACGAGGGAAAAATGAAGAAACAAATCACAATCGAGCTTACCTTGGCTTCGAGACAGTTGGCTTGTGGAGACGGCGAACTTGCCGTTTGAGCGAGGTGTCGAAGTAGGTGATGAAGAGTGAAAAATGATAGGCTAGCCTAGTGAGATGATAGATAGAAGGGGGATCGATAGTGATGAAAGCAGTAAATGATGATACAACAACATACGTAATGCACACGAAAAATCAACTTAATATCACTTGTAAAGCACTGTGAACTGTGTGTGTGTTAAGAAAGTGTCACTGAGTGACCACGAAGAATATTGTTGGTTTGTTGCACTCGAGGCAACTAATATGCGAATTCACTGTCTAGAACAGACAGCCGTACTGAGGTCTGAACGCTATGGCAGTTCGAATGCAATAGACAACGAGAAACGACCTGACTAGGGCAGGTCTACAAGAGAGATAAGAAGAAAGAGGGGTACGAGGGGAGTGAAAACTAAATACTACGTGAAACAAGAGTGGGCTAATACTACCTACATAATCCCATAAGTTACAATCCCTCCCAATTGTTCGAGAACCAGAGAACGTCGAGTTCTTCTAGGGGCCTAGGCGGTTCCTCTGCGACGACTGAAACTACTATAGCCGCGCGGCAAAGCCGCGCGATCAGAGTCGCGCGATCAGAGCCGCTTGTTCAAATTCCTATGCCGCGACTCTTGTTTCAGTCGCCACGTGATTAGCATGGAGGAAACACTGTTGGTAGCATATTTTCTTGAAGAAGAGGAAGAGGAATAATTGTTACTAAATATGCTAAATCAATTAAAAAGAAGTGACCCTAAACCAATGTACTTGGCGAGGAAGGAGGAGGGACTTCAAAGTATTCTAATACAGAGACATCTTTTGGACGATGCATCAGTGTTTAGGAAATTTTTCCGCTTGAATATTGACCAGTACAATTACGTTTTGTCACTCAAAACAACAATAGTTCTATTATTTAATATAGGAAAACACTTCCGATCGCGTGGCGGCTGCGGCTAGACTGCTCCATGGAGCAGTCGAGTCGTCCGGCTCAAGCGTCTCATTTAGAGCCGCATCAGTCGCGCGGCTACAGACGCGTCATAGAAACGGGTTTCATTCATTTACCTATAAAGCAGTGTGACTCACAGCCGCAAGTCTACAGCCGCGCGGCTACAGTCGTATAAGCCGTCGCATAGGAATCCGACCTTGTCAGTCACGTGACCCCGATATCACGGCAGGCGCGGGCACAGGGCCCTTCCGTATTGCAGAGTTCTACCGTTGGCCACCCCTCTCCCCGGCCAGTCCCGTGCGATGCACCACCAAGATGGCTACGCCCTCCCCCTCCCCCTCTTCGAACGACGATAGGCTACGAATCCACGTATTACAATAAGACCTATTCTAATATGGACTTGTAACCAGGGTATATTTTATTATGTTTTTCTTTAGTGCATGAGTTGGATCCAACCTAAATCACCTGTTGTCGGTAGTTAGCATTTCTCAATCGCAACAATATAATGTCAATTATGTAAATTCTTTTACTCACTGAGTATTGCATGCACATCCTGACATCCTCATTTAAAGTCATTCTTACGCCTTCAGCCAATCACAATTATCTGCATAACGTCTAGAAATAAGTACAGGACAACAAGCAGGACCGTCGAGCAACCACCGGATGTACGCAGCTCTTGGAGTGTGGAGCGGCTCAGCGCTAGTGCGCCAGGTGCAGGTACCTCTTCTCGACCCGCGAGGGCAGGAGTTGTATTGTGTTGTGTTTTGCTCCGTCACTGTACATGTTTGTGTGTCATGTTTTGCTAGGCCTAGATTTTTCCACCCCCCCTATTAGAGCGTGTTGCAACAGTGTTGAAGTTGAGGTCACCTAGACGGTTGGTAATAGGTAAAAACGTATGCAAAAACCCCGAGATTAAGTTAGCACGTTTGATAACCGTTGGTAAAATAGGAGACATTTTAGTGTGTAAGGCGACAATATATTCAATGTATTTATAATTGATATTTTTCTGCCTAGATTGTCTGGTTGCCGCCCACTGGTGGAGCTTGCAACTTGAGTTAGGTGTCCTGTATCATTGCTGTGATCAGTTTTTGACTTAAACAATTTTAAATAATTATATATCTGATATAATTATATATTAGAGTCAAGATCTTTTGGACTTAATTGTTATGAAGATTTGAACACAAGAATGAAGGTTGAACACAAGAATGAAGATTCGCGTTCAGTGGTTTCTTCCGCGAAAGATCGATTACTCCCTGATTTGCTGTTCCTGATTTTAGGCACACCTCATATTGATTTGAGTGGGATCTTCTAATAAATCAGTATTTTCTTTTCGTTTTTCTTTTTCAATGTTTTTTTTCTTTCTTTTTTTCTTTTTTTTTCTTATTACTTTTCCTTTTTCCTTTTTTTCTTTTCTTTCTTATTTTCTTTTCATTCCCCACCCTTTTTTATATTGATTTATTCATAATTAGCATTTAATATTCTTTTTATTTGTAGTTTATTGTTGTGTCTGCATCTATGTTATTAGATTTATTTAGTTGTCCTCCTTTGTAAATCAGTTTTTTATAACTGAATAGGATATACGTTAAATAAATAAATAAAATAAAAATAAAATAAAAAATGTTATTATTGAGAAAAAAATATGAGAGAGAATAAAAGAAAAAATACACGGCAATTCGAAAGAGGGTGTCACAGTAATGGGAATTAATACAAGAAAACCATACCAATGTTTATGTATGAACCTATATATTACTTGCGTAGACACAAGAAAAAGTGTTATACACTGATTAGTGTTAGCGCTGTGATAAAACAATTAATTAAAATAATTAAATACATTTAAAAAAAAAATTACAACACCCCTAAAAATATAAATAACATTATTTAAAGCGCCTGCTAATTATAATAAAAATCTCGGACATATCCAACTATTGCTATCTCCGATGAAATAAAATAAATATACGGGTAAATCAACTCCACTCTATTATTTCTATGCATATATTATTTCAGAATAGTTTAGTTGTGAATTAGAATATTCGTTGCATTTTTATATAAATCAATATTAAAAATTGAGAAGGGTACACACGTCGCCTAAAAACCAGGTAATGTAAATTCGACTGCACAAACACTACATTATTTTGATATTGCATTTAGCCCACTACTTTTTTTTTCTAAAACGCACCAAATGTACTCTAAAAACATGATTTAAAAATTGTCGCCTGCGGCGCTATTGTTTTATAGTACCCGTCCCGGACAAGATACTTGTGGACGCCCTTGACGGTGGGTATTCTTAGTTTGCCACGGCGTATCCAAGGGCTCGCCTGACAACGTATTTTAGGACACCAAAATCGGGTGCATGGGCGCCCGCAGAAGGAGGTGCCCCCCCCTGGCCATGAGTAAGCAAAAGTGCTAATTTGCCCTCATTATATGTGTGGATTTATTATTAAACTTGTACAGACAATTTCTTTAAGGATCAATATTTGTTAAATTTAATTGTTGCCAATTTTTGCGAGATAAGTGAAGTATTTTGTAAACATACAAGATGAGTACTATTTATATAATATCTTTATTAGGTTCAATAAGACAAGAACAAATGTCAAATGTTACATCAGACCAGACGCCATGGTAAAACCCTCCCTTTGTCTTTCAGTTGTTGTCCAGGCAACACTTCACTGCATACTTGATCACAAGCTATACAAATTAACACAACCATAATATTACATCTCCCCTTTCTTTCTTGAAGATATTTTACACAGTAAAATAATAATATAAAAATACCTGGTACATTGAGGTATTATAGAGAACAATAGTTTAAAGATTCAGTCTTTTTGGCGGACGTATAAGTCTGCCTGATCGTGTAGAGGACTCTGGTCTGGCATTTGATTGTACTGGATTCTCTGTTGGTGGAGAGGCTGAAGTTGTTGATTCTCTGCCTGGAGATGGTGGGAGTATCTCTTGGATCGGAGCAGAAGTTACATGTGCTCGGTTTCTCCTTATCGTTCCATCTTGAGTTTGGACATGAAATGACCTTGGCTCTGGACCAACGTGTACAACGGCTCCATATTTCTTTTTATCATGAATCCAGACTCGATCCCCGACGTGCGTCTCTGGAAGCTCCTTCGTACGATGTCTTCCATCCAAGTACATCTTCTGCTTCTCTTTTATCTGTTTTTCTCTCTTGGCCACTTCTTCCACATCTGGCCATTGAGGACGAAGATAATGTGAGGAGGTGGGAAGTGTTGAACGTAAATTCCTGCCCATGCAAAGCTGTGCCGGACTGTAACCACATTCTAACGGAGTATTTCGGTAACTGAGAACTGCTAAATAGGGATCTTCTGATTTTTTTAATCATTCTTTTGATGACTTTAACTGCTGACTCGGCTAACCCGTTACTCTGAGCAAAGGTTGGGCTGCTCTTCTCGTGACGAAACCCGAATGTTTGTGCAAACTTTTGGAAGTCATGGCTGTTGAAGGGAAGACCCCCGTCTGTTCTTATAGTCTTCGGTATTCCGTGCCGGGCAAAAATAGACTTAAGTCTATCAATAACCAAGGAACTTGTTGTTCTATTCATTTGTACAAACTCTGGATATCTTGAAAAGTAATCTTCAACCACCAAATATGTTTTTCCATGAATATCAGCAAAGTCTATGCCTACTTTTTCCCACAGTAAGTAAGAAATGGTGTTGGCATAAGAGGTTCCGGAATGTTCTTGTGCAGCTCTATACATTTGTTGCAGCTTTGAACCAATGCTCGGACATCCTAATTGATGTTAGGCCAGTAGACTGTCTCTCTGGCTTGACGTTGAGTCTTAGTCATACCCATGTGACCATCATGCAATCGCGAAAGAATTTCACGACGCATTTTATTAGGAATGACTATTCGTGGTCCCACAAATAGTATGTCTTCATGAATCGCTAGATCACCGTGCACTTTCCAGTATGGTAAGCACGATTGATGAACCTGCTTCCTTGCTGGCCAACCATGAATAGTATATGATTTTAGTCATGAGATGACCTCATCTTTTCTTTGAACATCTTGTATTTCTTGCATCCGTTGGTCAGTTGCTGGTGTTCCACTGACGACTTGCTGAACAAAAAGTTCATCGTCTTCGTGAAAGAGTACATCTTCTTCTGAATTTTGCTCAGAATATCGAACTCTAGACAATGTGTCAGCAGTATAAAAACTTTTACCCGGTTCATGTTCTATTTTGAATGAGAACCTCATCAGCCTCATTTTAAATCTTTGAAGCCTTGCTGATAGTTCACCGATTGGTTTTGAACCAAAAATTGGCACAAGTGGCTTATGATCAGTGTGAATGATGAAGTCTCGACCACTTACAAATTGTGTAAATTTCTCGCAAGCCCAAGTTATAGATAAGGCTTCCTTTTCAATTTGAGCATAACGACGTTCTGTCTCGCTCATAGCTCGTGACGCATAAGCCACGGGTTTCCACCGGCCTTCACCATGTTCTTGCTCTAAAACCGCACCCAAACCATAAGAAGATGCATCAGCGCAAATTCTTGCTTGACTGTTGGTGTCATATAAAGCAAAAACTGGTGTTTCTGTGAGCATATTTTTTAATTTTATCAAAAACTTCTGTGTGGTTCGTAGTCCACAGGAACTCATTGTCCTTTTTAAGAAGCTCTCGTAATGGCTTGCTTACTTCAGCAAGACCTGGTACAAACTTTGCTACCTGGTTTACCATTCCAAAGAAGCGTCTTAGTTTGGTTATGTCAGCCAGGTTACTTAAATCTTTAATGGCTTTTAGTTTGTCCTCGTCTGCCCGAATTCCATCTTTTGAGATTTCGTGACCAAGGAATTTTACTCTTTTAACTGAGAACTCGCATTTCTTCTTGTTCAGCGTAAACCCAGCTAGTTTTAGTTTACTGAGAACTTTTGCCAGTCGAGTATCGTGCTCTTCTTGTGTTGAACCAAAGACTAATATATCGTTCATTTGGCAAATGACACCTTCACATCCCTCGAGTACCTGCATCATCTTCCTTGAGAAGTGTTCAGGAGCACTGCTGATACCGAATGGTAATCGATTGAAGAAAAACCTACCGAAGGGCGTGATAAAGGTTGTCAATTTGGCTGATTCTTTAGGTAACGGAATTTGCCAAAATCCCGAGTTGGCGTCCAGTTTTGAGAAAATAACTGCACCCTCTATTCGTCCCAAGGACTCTTCAACAGTTGGCAGTTGATATCTTTCACACAACACACCTCTGTTCAATTGACTAAGGTCCACACAGATTCTTACAGTACCCGCTTTCTTTGGTACAACAACCATTCCGGCACACCAAGGTGTCGGTTCTTCAATTGGAGATATCACCCCGGCCATGACCATTCTGTCCAGCTCCTCTTTCACTTGCTTACGCAATGGTATAGGAATTCTCCGAGGCACTGACACAGAATATGGTTAAGCGTCTTCTTTCTTTGTTATGTGATAATCACCTTCAACTTTACCTAGACCTTCAAAAAGTGTAGGCTCGCTGAAGGGATTTGTCGCTACACCAGAAATTTCGTTGATCCACGACGGCATCTCCAAGGCTTGTATGGCAGGCCGCCCCAGTAAGGGTTCCTGATGACCTTTCATTATAAAAATCTCCTGAAGAGCTATTTGATTTTGCCAAGCCATCATGGCACTTATCTTTCCCAGGATTGGTAATGGTGTTTTTTCCCGCGCCAAATAGCTGTTTGTCTGTACATTCTAGTTTAACAGATGGCGTAAGGTTTTCCAATAAAGATTGTGGAATAACACTGACGTCTGCGCAGTGTCATTTTTAAACTTAACCTGCAATTCGTTAATCTTAACGATTGCATACCATGCATTTTGAGAGCACACCGTGTTAATGTTTGAATTGACGCAGCTAGTCTTAGGCTCACCAGTGATTTCACCTAAAAATTCTACCTCATTGTCAGAATCTTCCTTTACCTCTGCAACGTTCTTGTTCCGACATGCTGCTGCCCAATGCCCCTTTTTATTGCAATTTCTGCAAATAGCATTTCGAGCAGGACACTTATCCGCAGGATGGGATTCCTTGCCACACCGAAAACATTTGTCTGTTGTTGAACTAGACCCACGTGCTTCAGAATGACCAGCCGAGGAGTTAGGCCTATTCTGAGCATGCTTACCTTTGTTCTTCTGCTTGTATTTATTTACAGCGTCCACCTGGTTGTAGTTTTTATCTGGGTCTGTTGTAGTATCTTGTCGTACCACTCCTAGCTGCTTTCTAATGTTCTCACTGGCCCTTACCTTGGCAACTGCCTTCTCCAACGTAAGATCAGGGTCCAGTTGTAGGATCTCGGACAGCTTGTTATCTATTATACCAATAACTACCCGGTCCCTAATTAATTCATCAGCAAGTTGCCCATACTGACAATGCTTTGCCAGACGATGAAGGTCTGTGACAAAAGTCTCTTTGTTTTCACCTACCAGTTGTCGGCGTTTATTGAAACGCGCCCGTTCGTAAATAACATTCCTCCTAGCCACAAAGTGGTTCTCAAATTGGTCAATGACCTCAGCATAGGTGTTTTGTTCCGCCTCTGTGAGGCCTACCCTAGCTAAAATGTCTTCTGCTTCATCACCCATAGTGTAAATTAAAGCGTTGACTTGATCTTCCTGACTCTGTGTATGAAGCCCCGAGGTTGTCCTAAATCTTTCGAACCGCCTAAGCCACCTAGGCCATTCCTCTGGACATTGGAAGTCGAACGATTTTGGCGTTTCTACATGGAACGAGGCCCTAGGACCAGCCTGGCCTAAGCCTAGACCGACGCCTACCCCGTCCCCGTGTGTCTGACATGATAATTTGCTCTACTCACAGTTTTGTTCTTCGAATTTCGACCCACCTGGCATCATGAAGTATTTTGTACACATACAAGATGAGTACTATTTATATAATATCTTTATTAGGTTCAATAAGACAAGAACAAAATATCAAATGTTACATCAGACCAGACGACATGGTAAAACCCTCCCTGTGTCTTTCAGTTGTTGTCCAGGCAACACTTCACTGCATACTTAATCACAAGCTTTACAAATTAAGTAGCTTATTGTGTCTTTTACATGCAATAGTTCGTCTTGAGTTTTGAAAAGAATCCATGGATTAATGCGAGTTTTGACCCTCAGAATAAAAGGCTTGCAAAAGCGAAGATGTGAGGTAGGGGAAAGTCAGATTATCTCAGTGGACAAAAACAACCACCCAACTCAATGTTGAAATCTAAGCTTTTGACTAAAGGACAAAAACAAAATGGGGGTGGGAATATTTTGAAGGTTTCCTTTTGGTGGTTTTCTAGTTTCGAGTATCGACTGCACAAAAATTGCAAAATTTTGGTATTGAATTCAGCCCAATTCTTTTTTCTAAAACCCACCAAACCAATTCTAAAAACCTGATTTTTTAAATTTTCGCATGCGCCGCTATTGTTGGGGGGGGGGGGGCTCCGCCCCACAAGCCCCGTGAACTTGCCCAACGAAAGTACAAATTGTAGCTTTTACTCCCTCTGCCAAAATTCCTGCGGGCGCCCATGCGTGGGTGGGTGTTATACTATATAGTTGGCCCGGCGGGTTTTCAGGGGTTCAAGCCGCCACTGACTGCTAGCTCACCAGCGGACTACAGTCTTCCTGCAAGACTCTTTCACGAACTTTAACCTTCAATCTTTTAAAAAATCTTAGCATTTCCCCTCACAGCTATGGTACATAAACTGCTAGCTCTCCAGCGGATTTCAGTCTTCCTGCAAGACTCTAACACGAAATCAACCTTCAATAATCGGTAGTTGAGCGAGCGAAGCGAGCGTCTCCACTTGACTCTTATGGCTCGAATGTCTGTTATTTTTTTCTGTTACTGCTTCGATACAGGTCGCACCGTTTCTCTGATCGACCTGAAATTTTTCACACATGTGCATACTACTTAGGCGGGTTGCTGTATAGTTTTTAAACAAAATCCGATCGTTGGTTATAAAAAATAAAAAATAAAAAAATAATAAAAAAAAAAAAATGTTTCGATCGTTATGAAATTTTGCAAGGTCAATAAGTACACCATTCTCTCCTATTTTTCAAATTTTCAGCTAAATCGGTCAAGACGTTAAAGACTTATTGGTAGTCATAATTCGAAAAATGATGCTAAAAATTGAAGGAAGCAGTGAAGAAACAAAGATACACTTTAGAAGGCATGACGTGAATGAGTACAATGCAAAGATGTTGGAATAGTATACAGTGTACAATGTCAATATCCAGTTAGGCCTACACTGTGTGGTGGGCCTTATGGGAATGTCGTACTCGGGTCATGTTGCACGTACCGGTGCTCGCTCAACAACGCGTCCAACTGAGCGTTTTCCTAGTAACATATTAGTACCTAGCGACGACAGACATAAAGGAGATCCAGTAAACCTTGTGTAACAACTGGCTCTACTTCCATCCCCACTCCTACTCCCCTCCTACTCCATCCTAGCATTTCCCCTCACAGCAAGGGTATATAAACTGCTAGCCTTCAAGCGGACATCAGTCTTCCTGCAAGACTCTAACACGAACTTTAACCTTCAACTATCGGTTCACAACATACTTGTAGCGACCACAAACCTAGCGGAAATCCAGTGAACCTTGTGTAACTCCTGGTTCTACATACATCCCCACTCCTACTCCTCTCTTCTCCATCCTAGCATTTCCCCTCACAGTCAGGGTATATATACTGCTAGCTCTCTAGCGGTCTTCAGTCTTCCTGCAAGACTCTAACATAAACTTTAACCTTCAACTATCGGTACGTAACATACATACCATGCGATCACAAACCTAGCGGAGATCCAGTGAACCTTGTGCAACACCTGGCTCCACACATATCCCCACTCCTACTCCCCTCTTACTCCATCTTAGCATTTCCCCTCACACCCAGGGTATACATACTGCTAGCTGTCCAGCGGATTTCAGTCTTCCTGCAAGACTCTTAAACGAAATCAACCTTCAATAATCGATAGTTGATATACAAGTACCTAGCGACGACAGACCTAACGGAGATCCAGTGAACCTTGGGTTTACACCTTGCCTCACCCTCATCTCTATTCCTGCTCCCCTCTTGCTCTATGTTAGCATTCCCCCTGACACCCAGGGTATTTATACAGTTAGCTCTCCAACAGACTTCAGTCTTCCTGCAAGACGCTAACGAACTTCAACCTGCAACTACCTGTACGTATCATATTATCGTACATAGCTACCACCATAGATACTACTATAGCACCCGGCTACCACAAACCTAGATGAGATCCAAATGATCAATAAAGGACCAATAAATATATTACTAGGAAGCTTCACAAACGCTTTTTCAGGCTTGTCGTTGGATGAGCGTAATTTTTTATAACGTAAAAAAGAGTAAAATTGCGATTTTTATGAGAAATAATTTTTCGATTGCGCTCAAATTTCACACGAATATATCAATTCACAAAATTAAGGTTATGTATAAAAATAATTACAATCGGGTAAAGCATGTAGGTGTTATAAGCCGAAGAAATTTAAAAAATCGAAAGAAAACGTAAAACTGCCATTTTCACGAGAAATAATGTATCGATTACGCTCAAATTTCACACGAATATATAAATTCATAAAATAAAGCTTCTTTATAAAAATCATCACAATCGGATAAAGCATGTAGGTGTTATAACTCGAAGAATTTTTTTAAAAATCGCAAAAATCGTAAAATTGCGATTTTTATGAGAAATAATTTTTCGATTGCGCTCAAAAACGTGGCAGTTCTAAGTTCAAAGATTTCGAAGGTCTCCATAAAATTTCATCCCAATTGGAACATCGGTTTAGCCGTAATCGTGTTAACAGACACACAAAAATACAAACAAAAAAAGAAAAAGAACGAAAGAAAGAAACATTCCGGATTTTTTTCTCCAGTGTAGTGAAATGGAATCTTCGCTTCCTTCATCCAATTATTATTATTATTACTAGGAAAACGCTTAAGTCCCGACGCGTTGTTGGATGAGCGTAATTGGTGCATTGAGCTGCCATGTGTTATGCGGATTTTCTGTTGTTCTGTGAAAAAATCATTACTAAGTTTAAGATTTTTTTAAAAATTATATTAAATTAAATGAAAAATTAACTTAAATTTTAAATTTTTTATTAATTTTAATTTACAAAAAGGAAAAAATCGTAATATTGAAATTTTCATAAGAAATAATTATTTGATTGCGCACAAATTTTCCACAAATATATGAATTTATAAAATTAAGGTTCAGTGAAAACATTATTACAATAGGATAAAGCATATAGGTGTTATAAGTCAAAGAATTGTTAAAAAAAAAAAAAACGTAAAATTTCGATTTTCATGAGAAATAATTTTTCGATTACGCTCAAATTTCGCACGAATATCTTAATTCATTAAATTAAGGTTCTGTGAAAAAATCATTACAATCGGTTAAAGCATGTAGGTGTTATAAGTCGAAGAAAGTTTTTAAAAATCGAAAAAAAATCGTAAAATTGCGTTTTTTATGAGAAAAAATTTCCCGATTGCGCTCAAAAACCTGTCAGTTCTAAGTTCAGAGATTTCGAAGGCCTCCATGAAATTTCATCGCATTCGGAGTATCGGTTTAGCCGGAATCGTGTTAACAGACACACAAAAATACAGAAAGAAAGAAAAAAAAAACATTCCGGATTTTTTTCTCCAGTGTAGTGAAATGGAATCTTCGCTTCGCTCGCTTCGCTCGCTACGCTCGCTACGCTCATCCAATTAGTAGTATCATAGCATTTCTCTTTACAGCCAGGGTAATATGTATAAGTTCATAACGATTTTTCTCATAGAGAATTATTTTTTTGCTGCCAGTTTTTACCAATTTTAATTCTCAATTAACCAGTAAGATAATAATTCAACGGAACCTGGAACTTTAATATTGCCTCCATTTTCCCCGAATGAAATCTAAGAGGTAAAATGTATGAATTATATCAAATATAATGTCCACATAAAAACGTTAGACGTAAGCATAAGGTTTTATTAACGCATAGTCGTAATGTTGGAACATAGGAAACACGTACAAGCGTTCACACAAATGCGCTAGTTTTAAGACATAGTTTTAACACATAAGACACTGTTTTAATGCGTAAGAAAGTTGAACAATTTTCAACTTTACGACAAAACCTTATGCTTGCGTACGAAAAAGTTGTCAAACTAACATCTACTTTGAAAGTCTTGACTACTACAGTCAATTACGCTTCCGTAATAAATATACTAGGAAACGCTCAGTTGGACGCGTTGATAATCGAGCACGTGCTATAGCTAGACCCACATTGCAATTTTTTTAAATTTTAAAATTTGGACTCATTCCCCGGGG